>JANIJG010024537.1:26624-41058 GCA_024611175.1 Megaceryle torquata
AAGAAAGAAAGAAAGAAAGAAAGAAAGAAAGAAAGAAAGAAAGAAAGAAAGAAAGAAAGAAAGAAAGAAAGAAAGACACATAGTCAGATCCATGTTTCTGAAGAAAAAAAGTGCGTGGGTTTAGTGCAAAACCTATTGCTATTCTAGTAGTTCAATACTACCTAGTGAAAAAGCTTTCCTGCATAGAGGTGGGGAAAAAAATACATAATTGTTCTGTGTTTCTTGTACTGTGTACCTTGTTAAAGCTGGTATTCTGCTGAAAAAAATGGACAGGATGAAAGTATGTGGGTTTGCCTCCACCTAACTCCTGACAGTAAATAGAAATTAATGATCAAAATGACAGCAAGAGGTGTGAAGTTTCTTATTCATTATTCAGTTTTACTTTGTTATATGAAAAGATATATATACACACTATTTAAGATTATTTGAAAATGGAGCTGTATGCACAGAGAGCAATGCATATTACCATTCCTATCATTGTAGACCCTTTGTTTGGCTGTTAGTCCTTAGATTATCAAACAACAGTTTTTATAAGATTAGTAAATTTACATTTCAAATGCATGTGCATGCTACTGCATGAATAAGCTGACTGTATCACAAGAATCAGAACAATAACAACTGTAGACAATATTGGAAGGAGAGTTTGCTTTACTTTATGGGTGTGTGAGAGAACAGTGAAATGGGATTTTGAGAGAAGGACTTCTAACTTAGAATTTCTGCTTCCCCCAAAAAACTGCTTTTAGTAATGTGATCAGAAACTTGCTAGGATTAAAAAGCCAAAATTGCAAACCCTGATATACATGAGTAACTATGCTGAGTAATCCTGCTGACTTTCCTGGTCCTCCCTGCACCAGGCATCACTCTCCTGATTATACAATGACAGGACAAGCTCCTTGGACCAGGCTCCTGACTTTCCTTCCCAAGGTACTGAAAGTATGAAGGCCCACTGAGGCTCAATGGAGATGGGCATGATTTGGCTCACCTAAAAAAAATATTCTGACAACAAAAAACTATTCTAACAACAGCAACTCACTGTTGTTTGGTTTGTTGTTGGTTGTTTGTTTTTTTCCCCTGGAAAACTTAATCAAGTCTGAAAACCATTTCATTAACTCCAAGTAAGGGAGAAGAAATGGTATAGCTGCATGGTATTCATTTTGGCTTAAAAGGCAGAATGAGGAAAATCTCATCTGTTCACTTGATGATAACTGAAAATACAGACTTCTGTGCATTGTCCAAGAGCTTTTACTATATAATAAGACACAGCTGGTAAAGACTGACTCAGATTAGACAGCATCACAAGCTTTTAAAAATATGTATTTATCAATAGTGATGTATCCAGTTAAATAGTAGTAATATTATTACTCCTAATACTACTTAATAGTAGTAAGTTCATCTAGTTGGGAACCAGATTAAATGAGCACCAGGTGTAACCAATTCAAGACAGTGCAATTATACAAGGATTTAGTTGGAGCACAACACACACATCGTTTTAGTCCCCTCCTGTTACATTGGTTCAGCATAGATTCAAGGGAATACACGGATGTTACTTTGAAAAAAAGTCAATGAATTTTAAATTTGGAGGTGGTGTGAGCACAAATCAAGGGAGAGGTGATATTAGGAGGCTTAGAGAAAATGAAGACGTGACCTAAATTAATAGAATTAAATTAAGATGGGAGGCAATCAGAAATTAAATGGAAAAAAAAATTGGAAAACTTTATTTCTAAAGGAACTTAGGATGAAAAGTGTCCATTGACTGCAGGAATTTGCAGTGTGATGCCTGTGTAAAACAGTATAAAGCTCTAACTATTAGTATAGTGGTCCAAATTTGAGGACATGCCAGAAAGGAAAAGGGAGTACACAGAAGGAGAAAGTGGGCATGGTCTACCTGGGAGGTGTATAAAGGCATTGTCTGAGCATGCAGGGATGGGGTTAGGAAAACCAAAGCCCATCTGGAGGTGAATCTAGCAAAGGACATGAAGGACAAGTACCAAGGTTTCTGTAAGTACCTTTGGAGCAAAATGAAGGCTATGAAAAACATGTCCCTGCTTTCAGCGGGGCAGGAGACCTCATGCCTAAGTATAAAAAAGGCAGAGGTGCTCAGTGCCTTTTTTTTCATTGTTTATCACTGTTCAGGTTTGCTCTCTGGCCTCTGAGGTGTCTGAGCCTCCTAGCAGAGCCCGTGGGAGTCAAACCATACTTAGAGTAGAGGGAAACAGAGTTAGTGAGTGCTTGGCCTAATCAGCCATAGACAAGTCCATGGGACCAGACAGGAGGCATCTAGGGAGCTAGGGAAGCTGGCCTATGTCAATTCAAGGTCACTCTCTGTTATTGGTGACAGTGATGTTCCCAATGACTGTAAAAAGGCAAATGTCACATCCATTCTCAAGAAAGGCAAGAAGAAGGACCTGGAGAACTAGAGGATGGTCAGCCCCAGGTAGGTCTCTGCGGAAGGTCATAACAGCAAATCTTCTCACAAGCCATTTCCAGACACAGGAAGGACAAGAAGTTGATTTGGAACTGCCAGCATGGATTTACCAAAGACAAACTGTGTCCTTCCAGCCTCGATGCTTTCTTTGATGACATGACTGGCTCCTGGCTGAAGGGAGTGAAGTCTATTCCTAGACTCCAGCAAGACCTTTGACACTGTTTTCTTCAATATCCTTATTGCCAAACTGTTGAGATTGACTGGATAAGTGGATGATAAGGAGGGTGGAAAATTGTCTGGATGGCTGGGCTCAAAGGGTTTTTTTATAATCCATCAGTGGTACAAAGTCCAACCGATGACCAGTTACCAGCAGTGTGCCTCAGGGATCAATACTAGGACCAATAGTGTTCTGTGCTAGACGTCACTTCCAGTTTCCACTGCAGAAAGAGTGGATACACTGGAAGGCAGGGCTGCTATTCACAGGGACTTTGGCAAGGGTGTAGCTATCAAGTCCACGGAGGTGATCCTTCCCCTCTGCTCAGCACTAATAAGGCCACATCTTGAATGCTCTGTCCATTTTAGGGCTCCCAGTATAAGATATGGACTTAGAGAAGTAAATCCAGCACAGGGCCACCAAAATTGTCAGGGGGATGGAGGTCATGACATACAAAAAGAGGCAGTGGGAGCTGGGACTGTTCAGCCAAAAGAAGAGACAGCGCAAAAGGGACTTATCAGGTCTGGACCTAGCAAATGGGATGTTGCAGAGAGGATGGAACCAGGCTCTTCGCTGAAGTGCAGGGTGGCCAGACAAGAGGCCATGGGCACAGGTTGAAACATGGGAAACTGATTAGATACTAGGGAAAAAAAATATCACCATGAGACTGATCAGGCTGAGGCCCAGAGATGTTGTGGGATCCCCATCCTTGGAGATACTGAAAACTCAGTTGCACAAGGCCCGAGCAGCCTTAGCTAACTGGCTCTCCTATAAGCATTGGGTAATACTCAATGACCTCCCTTCCAATCTCAATTGTTCTGTGATCTCAGTGATTCTTCCTGTATTCTAGGATGTCCAATTATTGTGTCACTTCTTGTCATTAATGTAGCCAAGTGAGCATAAATGCTAAGGCAAGAGAAGAGAACCAAAGGCCTGGACAGGAGCTATTTGCATAGCTTGGTGCAAGGACATATTTGTGGAGTGTGATAGGAAGAAAACCTAACCTGAGTTTCAGGAAGAATATCAGGTCTACTTCTCCATGTTTCCTTTATTTACTTTAGTTTTTTTTAGGATCCAAACAGATCTTGTTTTAGCATACAGTCTCTCCAGAGCTTTTCTTTCTGTTCTGTTTTCTGACCAAATTAATTTAATGAAGGCAATGCACATAGCAGCCTGGTTTTGGCACAAAGTTAAACTTACTTACAGTATAATTATTTTGCATATTATCTCACACATGCAATACAGCCATTTTCTTTGCAGTTTGATGTTGGAGTACATCATTTCACGGTCATAAGAAAGTGCATATGTTTTTCACATCTGACTGGTTGCCTGAGGAATTACTGTAACATGACAAAGGATATTAACAGTTAAACATAAAGCTGAGTTGAAGGGTGCCCTTTGGTGCCTCATAATATGAAGAAGTCAAAACTTTCAATAGGAACATTTCCGTTGGGCTGGTTTGCTACTTGAATGCTATTATTTTATAATCCTATAATTAGTATTTGCACAACTCTCTTCCTTTCTGGCATGTAGCTACTCAACTGTGCCTATCACGTGCTGGGTTTTGGAACTCTCAGGAGTTCAAGTTACACAGAACAAATTTAACGTACAGCAAACATTTCAAACAAAGGGCTCATGGGAATTGTTACTAGGAGGAGATAATGTATTCAAATGAACAGCACAAATTTAAGTGGAAAACATGGGATTGTATATTTGGACATCCCTAGGAGCAGGTGTGTGTGGCAAGGTACTCCTTCATAGGGGTGTAAGGTATAGCCTGAGCTTTCTCTTCTTACTGCTTGGCTTCATTTTAATAGGAAACTGGGAAGGTAGGTAGGTACAACTGTGGTTTTCTGGACTCTGCAGGAGTCTAAAGGGAAGAAACACTGGACTTGAAGGTAAAAATTACCCTAAGGAAGGTCACTGATATGAGGATGGACACCCTTCATACCTGTAAAGTAATCGCCATCCTGCTACATGGAAGATCCACATTCAAGTTATGGCCACATATAAGATGGGAGGTGGACTGATGTCTTCTTCCCTCTCCACATCCCAGCTATCATTTCTCAACCTGTATCCCTTCTCATCGACTAGGGATACCTTGTTCTGGATCTGATTATCTGCCAGAGACTTCTCTAGCCCAGGAAGAATGTACCAGCAGGGGCAGCAGACAGCCCTTGGGCACCTCCACAGTTTGGCATGACGGAGTGCTCTAGGTGACAAACTAAGAGATAGAGTAGGATAGATGGCAGATGATGTGGGCACAGACAGACTTCAGCATTATATAAAAAATTTTGAATTTGGGTATTTTGGCTCCACAAGACTTTATCTCATTTTTTCTTGGCTTTCTTCTCTCAATGGGAACAGACGGTAGTTGTCTGCCTGATTTTGTGAGGATAAATGCAATAAATACATCACCCAGACAGCAAGATGGGGAAGGTAGATTATCTCTTATAAAAACAAGGAACAGCTAGGTCTTCAGGTCAAAACAGGGAGAGTGAAGAAATTTGTCTTTGCTTGGCCTAACAACATCTGTGTTATACAAACCTGTGCTGTGGTGTTTGCATTGCACCAGCAACACAGCAGATCTACCAACAAGCTCATATTGATCAACAGGACATATGTCAGCACCTCTCATCCAGAAATGCTGAACAGGCAGCACTCTCTCTCAAGAAGACAGGATATCTGTCAAACATTGCTTTCCCCCATGGTTTATTCTAAATCAATGTGTTGGAGAATGGGTAAAAAAGCTTAGAGATATTTTGTTATAATGTATTACTTGCATTTGTATTATTGGCATTGGCTTTTTTGGATCTACTCCATTTTTCTCTCTGTCCTTCTGTGTTGCTCAATTTTCCAGTCACAGCTGGCAGAACAAGTAGCACAGTTAATAATCTCTGAAGCGTAAGAAGTAAAATGTGTTATCTTAAACTGCCCATTAGCTATAAAAATAACTGCGAACATTAACTATAAATATATAATAACATAGAAACATCAGGAAAAAAGCAGCTATACAATTTTCAAAATGCCATTCCTTTTCTCAGTTCTGCCCAGCTGTGTCTGGAGCCACAGACATGCATTTTGGAAACATAACCATGTCGGGGACCATGTTTTCCCTCGTTCTGTGACTTGGGAGAACTTCCATAGCCAAGCGACGCACTTGAATTCTCCCCTTAGATAATGATTAATGGAATTGCATTCTAGCTGAGGTGATAAATTCTGCTTCCTGCTTCCACCTACACAGCCTCATCCCTCCCCCTTCTCCCCTTTCCCAGAAACACTAATCAGAGAAGAGGGTTAACTGGGGATTTGCATTTCTCCACCTTCTCCACTGCCTTCACAGAGCAGCCCTTTGCACCTGCATTGGAGATTGCTGCAGATTTGAACAAAATGAAGGGTTTTCAGTGAGAAGAAGGGGGGTGGTATGTGTATAAATAAAGCCATATCAGCTAGCAGTGTTTCTGTTGCTGGTTTTGTGCTTTTTCTGGCTCAGTGCTGTCTTATCTTGCTAAGCATTCTCAGGGAATAGGACTGGATTTTAGGTAAGAGAATCCCACATTTCAACTCAGCAAGTATGAGATCTTCTGCATGACAAATCAGTCTCATTTCCTTCTGCGACTGGGGAACAGGGCTTTGTGGAGAGAAGGCAGACAGACAGACAGATAGACAAAATGATGGGGGAAGGATACAAACCCAGATACAGATGCCTGAATTTAGGGTCCTGAAGTGTAGATGACTTCATGTGAACTAGCTTCTACATTAGAATAAGATAAACTGCCCTCCAAATACTCTCATTGTATAGTGGAGTCGTAGTCAACAACATAAGACTAAGATACCTGCATTTGGGACCGATTCCCTCCTTTTGGCATTCTGTCCTAAACTGAGTAAGGTTTTTTAAATCAGTTTTGAATGCTACAGTTTAAAGCTTTGCTTATTTTTTAAGGGTAATATCCTGCTTTAGGGTAACAGACAGATATAATTTCATTGTGACAATTTCATTTCATACTCACATTGTTGTTAACCATTCTTTGATTACATTTCTGTAGGTAAGTCAGTAGAATATTTTAATCTTGATAAAGCTACTTCAGCAGAGTGGGAGTGAAAACTGGTTTGGACAGCTGTGCCCCAAGAGCTGTTGTCAGTGTCTGACTGTCAAAATGGTAGCAAATTATCTAGAAAGACTTCTAGGTCTACAGGAGGCCAAAAGCTGAGCATCAGTCAGCAATGTTATGATTCTGTGAAAAAAAACCCAACCAACCAACCAGCCAAACAACAACACCACCACAAACAAAAAACCAAACCAAACCAAAATACAAACTCACACAACAAAACAGTCTGGAATTATAAATGGCAGCATTGTCTGCAAATGGGGGCCAGATTCCTTCCTCCCTGCTTTATCATTGATAAGGCTGAAGTTTTACATTCAACATCTCAGGAACTGATTAAGCACATTTAAGGAAAGCCCAGAGGAGAGTGGTGAGAAAGATCATTAGCACAACCTCCCTTCCAGGACTTCCAAGGAAATACTGTGGTATTGTTTAGCTTAAAGCAGATGAAGTTGAGGAGGAGTATAAATTCTACTCGTATATAGAAGTTGGATGGTATAGTAGTTTCAGCATCACTTTAGGATTTTGCATCCCAAACAAGTTCATTTTTATTTCTTTGATGTACTTAACCTGGAGATAATCTGCAGACCAAACAGCATTCAATCAATATTTTTTCTTCTGAGAGCACACAAACTGCATAAATGTTTATAAACCCCAAAAGAAGTCACCGTGCAGGTGAATGACAGCAGAACAATGGTGAGGGCTACACTCCTCTAAGCTATGGAGTTGTTCCCTAGCAACTGCACAGAAGGCTCTAGACAGCCTTTCAGTGGAAACAGGCCACTACTTGACAAATGATGGTGAAATTATCTCAATACAATATTTTACAGAGGACATATTGTTAATTGATTGTCTATTTGCAGTTTATAGCTACCACTTTCTGCCTGTGGGTAAACTATTAAGTAGAAGTTCCTCTGATTAACAACGATGTTGTTATGTCATTTCATATTTGTGTTAGCATTAATCCTGTACATTTTATATGTTAAGGTGTTTGAATTTCAGGGTGATAGCATTTGGTAGCTGCTATTGTGTAAGAAGAAGCACACTGAGATGAAGTTTGACATTAAGATAAACTGATCAAACAACTGCTAAAAACTTGAACACCAATTCCTCCGCAGGGTTAAGACTGAATTTTGAAGCACAGGGCTAGGCACAGGGGCAAAAGGGAGAGATGGAAGAGTTAAGGCTTTATCTAGGAGGCCCAGCTGCTTATTAAATCAGCTAATCATGGCATACTAGCCCAAATAATAACTACTGGTGCAAGCAACACCATGGACTAAGATACACTGATGCTCAGTGCTCCTAAGAGACGACTTAAAGCTGTGCTCTGCCCTTCCCACATGTCTGACTGCAACAGAAGGCTGATCTCCTTATCTTTTGCAATGCTGCTCCCTGCTCTGCCACTGAGTTATTCTGTGAGCCTGGGCAAGTCTCTTTACCATTTTGTAAAACAAAGTTAGTAAGATTTTCCTGTCCTGCAGTTAACTGTACTGTAGAGGGTTATGAAGTGATCTGTGGGTGTGTCTGGAAGTAGAAGGGCAAAATATCTCCAGTGTAGTTCCTACGTTTCGACACCTACCTCCATATAGAACTGCCTAAATCACCTGCTTCCCTAAAACCCTGTGACTGATCAAGATGTTTGGCAGTGATTTTGCTCAAATACTAAAATGAGTATCAGGCCCTCTGGACTCATGTATGTGGAGATTGTGGCTGGGGACCCCTCTCTCACTTCTGGTAAAGCTTGAGCTATAGCCTCAGCCTATATACTCCAGATCATTCACATAATCTTTCTTCAGCCATTGCCCCTGCTAATCCAACTAGTAGTCCATTGCAGAAATGCTAGATGACTTTGATCATTCTCCTTAGTTTGTATTGCAGTTACTCATTGCTCTTGAGGGGAGTTCTTAACTAATTTTTAGTTACTTATCTGTAGAATAAGCCGCTTGAGAACTAGACTGGCAGAATTAAAGATCTTCAGCCTGAATTAACCTGAGAAAGAAGAACTTTCCCCATGCAATTAGCCATAATGTTTGTATCGCCACCATTGGGAATTCCATGGCTGCTTCTCAGTATGCTGCACAGAAAATGAACTCGAAGTCATAAATGGGCTTTTTGAAAAACAAATGCACCTGAAAATGTGCATGAATTTATTTCTACCTTAGCAAAGACTGTTTTCGATTAGATTTGATGAGAGGACTTCCCACTGACCTACTCCCTCTCTTCCCCAAGTTGGCACCTCCCTCTGTACTGAGGCAGGAATTGTCATATTTGTCACTTGACTATTCAAAGATAGAAATTAGCATTCTATGGTAGATCCAAGGATTTGTGGCAGTCAGATTGGAAGAAGTAAGGAAAAAGGTTAGAGAGTAAGATAAAAAAGTGATGTACATACAAAATAATGTTCAGTAGGTGCCAAATCAGTTCAATCTCAAGTTTCAAGATTAAAAAAAAGTGCAGAAATCTTCAGCTGCAACAACATGTTGCCTTGTGCAGAGAAGTTCTTCAGGAACTTTTCTTGTCCTTGGCTGCTCACTCCCCAGCCACAGCATTTGCTGCCTCTGCAGAAATGTCAGTGTGACCCTGCCGTAAACTGAATCTGGAAATGATTTGACATAAATCTCTCCTTTTTATTTTGGAGGAAAAAAAAAAAAAAAAAGAAAAATTAGCTTGCTTCTTTTCAGCCTAGATTGTTTCAGAATGCAAACCTGAGATGTAAGTAGTTGTTCTGGGAGGACAAGCTGTGAAGCATGTGAACCAACATGTTTTGTAACACTGCCCTCATCTGACTAAAATCTACTTGTCTGATGTCTTAAACTGTGGAGTAACCTTCACGTCAGAATACAGCAACTTCTGCTCCATGTATTTCAATTCCACAGGGACTGCAGAGAGACTAGAAGATGGGAATGGGAGACTGAGGGGCATGAAACAATAGAGATGGTAAAGGAGCACATAGCAAGTTTCATCTGAAGGCCAGGAGAAATGTTCAAGGGGACCAAACTTGTGTGTAAAGTGGTTGTGCAGAGCAGCAGCATGTGAACTGAAAGGGGGGTGCTTTAAAGGAGACAGGAACTGGAAGGGGAAGTGTACACATAACAGGGTGGCTCTGAAGCAGTGCAGAGGAGGAAGCGTAACAAGAGGTTGAAACGCTTCATCTCAAATAGGTCTGGAACAAATGAAGCCATTGCTCACAGCGGCTTCAACTTCTCAAATGAAGGGGCTATTTGACTCATCATTACTTGAATGGTTGCAGACTAAATACTTTATCAAGTATAACTCACCACAATCTATCTAGACACACACAAAAAAACCCCAAAACAAACAAACAAAAACAACAACAAAAAAAAAAACCCCAAACAAACAAAAAACACAAACCAAACCAAACAAACAGAAAAAAACCCTAAGTGATATTTTTTTTTACTGTTATGATACCTGGTTAGTTTCAGTAGACTGTTATGAAATCATAATCTCTGGTTGTTTCTCTAACTTTGGACAATGTTTCAGATTATCTGGAAGAAATCATAGCCCTCCTACTCTAAAAGATGTGCTTGGAAGCAGCAGGGCAGGTTGTGGTGCTGCATCACAGCAGCTGCCTGCCATGGAAAGCTCCCAGCTGATCTTTTTCTCTTTTTGTGCCAGTTAAGTTCTACTAATTTTGATATCAAGAAAGATCATGCAGTGGAGCAGCAAACATGGAGGGGACACACGTTTTGTCACTCCAGTCTAATTTTGACAACTCTGAAAGCTGTCTTGGCTTGCTTCCCTACTGCAAAAGACCTACACAGAAAAAGGCCCACTGCAGGAAAACAAACAAACAAACAAAACAAAACAAACAATCAAAAAAACAACCAACCAAACAAACAAAAACAAACAAAAAAACCCTTGTGACTTGCCCTAAAACATAGCTGAACACACTTTATAGTTGAAAACACCTTCATAGCTTCACCATGTGATAAAGTTCCCTGCAGCTGTGATTTTTAAAGGCTTCCCAGGTGCTTTGCTTCTTCTTTTCAATGCCTGAATAATCTAAGGTGGGGAGTGAGTAGGTTTTAGGGAATTCCTCTTTTGGTGTTTTTGATTGTATGTATAGCTGTTTCATAAAAGGCAGTGTGCCTCTTGGGCTGAGAGATGTGATTACCAGAACTTCCTTCTGTCAGGAGAGGCCTCATCTTGGAGGGTAAGTCCATGGAATAGCAGGTGAGAATTAAAGTAGCTTATTGTTATTCTTTTTCTCTTGTTTGCATGGTCTTGGGTTTTGTCTTTTCACCATGAGTCTGCCCGTGGATGCCATGCTTTCAAAACAAAAGGGTGAGTGAAGAGGTTGAGGTCTGTTGTAGTAAAAGCAAATTCAGAGATTGGTGCTGCAGTTGAAGGAAAGCAGGTAGTCTTTGGATGCTCTGCATGGGCTCTGTCCCTGATCTGACATGAAGCATTAATTAATAAGATGTCAGAGGCATAAGTGTGAAAGTTGGTGAACTTGCCAATGAGAGTAAACAGAAGGGAGGTACTACCCAGAAGCACTTTGTGCAGATACATTTGAGATTCAAACTCTTGACTGGCTATTTTGGCATTCCTTGATTTGTACAGGTGAGACCCGGGCAGGGAGTCTCACAGGGTTCCTGTAGGCCCCCTCAAGAGTATGGCTGTCTGTGCTCCTTGGTAGCTTGATGAGTAACCTCTATTTCCTAGGAATAACTTTACTGTGAATCATTAGCGCAGGGAGAAATGGATGATCCTCCAAGCTACCTTAGAGCGGCTCATTAATGTCGTCTATCCTATGTTGATTTTTAAGAGGGGTGAGGTGGGGGTACCCCCTGTGAACTATCACCCACCCACCACCGCGCTTTGCGGGGAGCCGCAGCCTCCCGCTCGGCCCCCGGCGTACCCGGGCGGGCGGCAGAGGGCGCGCCCGGCCCAGCGATGGGCCTGCGGCGGGTGGCGCGGGAGCGGGGCCCGGGGCTGGCGTCTGCAGGGCCTCAGCGTCACGGGCCGGTACCCCCGCCCGCCTCGGCGGGGCAGGGTGTAGAACCGCGTCGTCAAAACTATAAGGCTTTTGTTTTGCTTTGGGGGGAAAAAAAAAAAAAAATCCTATTTGTATTTTTGGCCTCGTTAATAAAAGGCCTTCTTGCCCTGAGATCGGTCTGGTGCTCCGTGTCTCCTCACTTTGAGCCCGGCCCTGTGCAAGGGAGGGCGAGGGGACTTGCGTGGGAAAGCGGAGGCGCTGCTCCCCTCCCTGGGGAAGTGGAGGCTCCGTGAGGACTTCCGCGCGGTCCGGTGGGCAGGGGGGCCCTGCCTTCCCCTTCAGGGGCTGCCGTGCGTGGCCTCCCTTCATGTACCCTTCTCCTAGGGAGGGTTCAGTGGAGGCACGGGGACTCCTGCCCTTGAGGACTCGCAGCTGGAGGTGTTGTGCTTTCTGCAGCGGCCGCTCAGTGAAGCAGTCTGTGGAGCAAAGGATAGAACCATAAACTGGTTTGGGTTGGAAGGGACCTTTAGAAGTCATCTAGTCCAATCCCCCTGCAATAAGCACGAACACCTTCAACTAGAACAGGTTGCTCAGAGCCCTGCCAAGCCTGACCTTGAATGTTTCCAGGGATTGGGTACCTACCACCTCTCTGTGCAACCTCTTCCAGTGTCTCACCACCCTCATTGTGTTTAAAAAAAAAAAAATAAAAAATTCACTGTATCTTGTCTAAATCTACTTTCTTTTAATTTAAAACCATTAGGGCTTCAGTGGATAAGGGGAAGTGGAAACTGGAGCCCCCCCCAGATAATTACCAAAAAAAGCATTGCTGCCTGCCATTACTCCATGTGGAGGAAATTCTGCTCTCACTTTTTTTGTTGGTTGGTTGGTTTATTGTTGTTGTTTTTAGAGTGTGGGAATTTTTTTGTTGTTGGTTGGGGTTTTGTTGGTTTGTTTTGTTGTTTTTGGTTTTGTTTTTTTTTCCCCTTGAATGGTACATGTGAATTCTTAGTTCAAATTCTGAGCTTCAAGAAAAGTGCTTTGCCCTTGCATAGACTTTGGAGATGTTTATGGGTTTCCAGAGCTCATCCTGGGTGGAATGTGAGAGTGATGTAAAAATCACTGGCCTCCATCCCGGGGGGTCTGGTGCTGCTGGGTTGGGGTAGCCCCATTTAGGCCACTGGAGCAAATAGCGGTCCAGGCTCTGGATGTATTTTTCTTTTACTTTTTCACTTTAAATTGAATAGACGGGAGAAAATAATAATAATAAAAATGTAACAGGTATCACGGGAATGGGGATTTTGCATGCTTTCTGTGTACCTTTGTCATTGTCTGGCATTCACATATTAGTATGTGACTACTTAACAGAGAAATGCTATATTCAAACCACCCCATTCCCAATAGATATAACACCAAGGTTGTAATTGTAACTTATTGAGGGAGCTGTTGGGTGAGAATTCCCTTGATGGAATTCTGTTTTGAGAGCCTGATTCTTATCTGACCATCTTTGTGTTTGCTTCTTTGGACATTATGCACTGGAGTAGTGACTGGTAATGCTACAGAGCTGAAGGGGTTCAGATCTTACAGTAGTTTGCAAATGCACCTCTTCAGTGGATCTTATTAAATAAATACATAAATAAAATTCCAAACTCCTTAGTGGCCACTGTGTCTAGACCAGTGTGTGAAACTTACTCTCTCCACCTAGTCCTGTTTGTCCACTTTCTCTCTGGGGATATCGTTGCCTGAATTCGAGGCAGTGAACTTCGGGTCCTCTGTGGAAGGGCATGTCTTTGTGCTGCTTGCTTAGATAGTACCTCATATAATGGTGTTCTAACCTGGAGGTTTGTAGTGCTCTTTGTAGAGTGGCAATAAATAAGCTTTTTAACAGAGTCCATCAGGTGAGGTAATCTGAGTGTGATCATTTGTGTGAGAGCTCATATGGCTGTAACCGAGCAAAGACTCATGCAAGGAATTGAAGATATTCAAGCATTTTGCTAGTGAAGACACTAGCTGTCCTGCAGGAACAGGAAGGCTATTGTGGACCTGAATCTGCCTGTCTTCCTCTGGTGCCAGTGCTCCACAAAGCATGCATTTTGTATCTTTAATGCTTTTCATTTTAGCAAAAAGTACAGCCTGGGACTGGTCAGAGAACTTAATTAAAGAATGCTCAGCTTCCATCCCTCATATAAAGGTCATGTATTCATATTTCAGTTATATAAATCAGCCTCCAGCATTCATAGAGTGTCTGATGTTCTCTTAATGCTGTGTAAACATTAGCAAAAACAAAGCAGAATTAATTTTAAATTAATCTGAGACATTCATAACAGGGATTAGAACAATAAACAAGTTTTATAATTTTCCTTCCTCCTTATGTATGAGATTACTTGACCTCTTCAGACTAATCACATTTTATTTGTAAAATTAACTCTGAAATTCCATATTAGTAATCCCAGACAGTCAAAACTGACTCAAGATTCACCCTCTTCTATTCCTTCCAAGAGGGGGGGGGAAATTATTTAATTAAAAAAAAAAAAAAATTTTGGAGTATGAGCAGTCTTGATCTCATTTTTAAGAAGTTTGGTTTTCTTTGTCTCATTCTACATTTTTAACCTTTTAGATTTTTTTTTTTTTTCATTTTCAAACTTTTTCTTATAATTTATGTGGTTTTGAATTTATTATTTTTTTATGAACCCTGGGATTCCTGATTATTTTCTTTCCTTTTGGTGTTTGGT
>JANIJG010024538.1:0-27273 GCA_024611175.1 Megaceryle torquata
AGGAATTTGACAAATCAGAATTAAAATCATGGTTTCTACTATCTTCAGTGTAGCTTAATTCTTATGCTCATGGACTCAACTATCTTTTCTTTAACCTTTATTATGAATGTTAAATGTATTGAAGTGATAAATCTGACACAGTCACGTGTTAAGAACTGTTCAGCAAATGTGAAACACAAATTGTATAATCTTTTTTTTCTATATTCTATCTAAAATGATCACCAAACAATAAGAATACAATGAAGAAAAAATGTTACAAATAGAAAAATATTCTACTTTGAACTTTAAATATTTTAGACAAAATTTAATTATTCTGTTATATTATAGAAAGAAACAATAGATACAAATGTAAAGTACAGAAATGTAAACTTCCTGTAGCCCCAGGTGAGTGAGGTC
The DNA here is from genome assembly GCA_024611175.1 of Megaceryle torquata. Taxonomy (NCBI): domain Eukaryota; kingdom Metazoa; phylum Chordata; class Aves; order Coraciiformes; family Cerylidae; genus Megaceryle; species Megaceryle torquata. The sequence goes on from JANIJG010024538.1 coordinate 397, forward strand.
ACCAAATCAGAGCACAGATACAAACCATCATGTTAGGTCTATGTACCTGCAGATGTAAACATTTCACTTCTCACCTTCTGCCCATCTATGACATAAGTAGATTAAGAACAGATCATCAGAAACCTTACTTTATATTAGCACAAATTAGATATGAGGCAAAAGTTGGTAATTTCTGTACCTTTTCAGCATATTTTCATTCTACTTTATATTGTTCTATATTCTGCATTCCAAAATCCTTTGTGAGAGGTTTTCTGATTTTAATTTTTGAACAAGTTAGTGCTTCAATGGCACATGAACAACAGTTGGAAAGTTAGAGAATATTCACACCACATGCTTTAGTGATCTAGACTAAGCACCTCATTTAATAGTAGTTTCCACGGGACTTAGAGAAAAGCAGCATCTCCAGAGAGGGATTCAGAACTATTAAAATACACTGGTGCTAATGTCAGGAGATATCTATGAATATACTCATCTTTTTCTTCTGAAATCTACTGAATCTATGATCCATTGTTCTTTTCTAATCACTTTAAAAAAAATCAATGCTAAATTTCAATGAATCCACATCCATTTGCAGATGATGAGACTATATTCTTTCCTTACCTGACTTGCTCAAATCACAGGCTCAGTCAGAATGCCTTTCTTCACATATCTTTCTGGACAAGATAAGAATGTTATCATTCACAGTGTTATAGGGAGTTTAAGTGCTATCACTTGCAATTCTGTGCTGAGCAAAGATGATACTGTTAATGTCTGTGTGGTGAGCCATATCAAGCCACCTGCAGCTTTGTACTGAGCTAAATTGACACTACCTATAGTGCCATGACTAAAACACTGGTTTTCATAGTTGCACACTGTATTAAAGGCAAACACTAGAAGCACAGGCCATGGTGCATTCACCACAGGGCTTACACCTCAGTAGTCATCAATGGTGAATGAACTATTTAACCACTTTGCTCATGAGCTGCATTAGTTGTAGTGGTGTTAAGTTAAAAACATCACAAAACTATGCAACCTCCTCATTTCCCCAACACAGAACCACAAAAAAGTCCCAACCAAAACCAACTCTGGTGGAGTATTTAACAAAATACTAGATAAATCTTTTCTGCTTGAATACCCAACATTAAAGCTAATAAATCCAAAAAAGTAAACTAAACCCACTACTGAAAGTGTCCTCAGTACATAGCACAGCTAGCCATGCTGAATAAAAGCCAAAATCACAGGATATGTTCTTCAGTATTATCAGCATTTTCACACTACTGCACTTAATAGGGAAAAACCTACCTATCAAAACAGTCCACTGAACAAAGCAGTTACCAGTCGTGGTGCTGTACAGAGCTCAATAAACTCTGCCTCCCACAGTCTTAGGACTGAACAATATATGCACATTTAATATTTTTTTGACAGGAAAGATATTTATTTTTCACACTTTATTTTATTCAGTTTAAGATAAAGATTACACTACAGTTAAGAAATTGCTTTCACTAAACTGCTAGCAGCAATATAAACAAAGACAGCTATAGAGCTGACAATTGCACTTTTAACTTCAAAACAGCAAGAGGTACTACCTATGTTCATGTGCTCACATACATATCAATAGTATTTATTCATTATTTGATAAGATACATGACCTCTCTATATCAGCCAGCTTGCCTCTGATGTGGAGAAACTGACAGATTTTATTATTACATAATTAATTAATTTTTGCAAATACAAATCAGGTTCTCAACACAGAGGTTCATGCCTGCTTGTTTTGAGTGGCTTCAAGGAGGAGTGGTGTTTTCAAATGATAGTAAGACCTTTAACATGATAACTGATAAGCAAAAAATACAGGAAGGAAGGAGAGGGAGGAGAGGGAGAGAGGAAGGCAGGAGAAAGAAAAAGATAGTTAACACTATCTTTAACTAGGAAGAAGAACAGAATATTTGCAATTAGACAGGTTATCTCATCATTACATCTAACATAGGTAATTGCAACATACAGTGAAGCTATGTATTTAAGCTATGGGAGGAAAATCATGTCATATCAGAAAGTTTAGAACCTTAATAAGGACAAGACTTTTCAATCCAGCACAGCAATGAGTTTAGCTCCCTGGATCATTTCTGAAGGTGTTTTATACATGTTCTCATTATTTTTTACCAAAAACTTAAAGCCATACTTCCATCTTTTATTATCAAAAGTTATTCAGTCCATGGTAGCAATTTGATTTCTCACATATAATCTTTGTGATGTTATTTGCTATAACAATCTTTTCTATTTGAATGAGCAGGGAGGTTTCATTTACCCCAAATGTGTGGTTTTGTGTTTTGTCAGTTAAATCTCTTGTTATCACCAAGTATATTTGTCCATAGTAACTAATAACTGAAGAGATCTACATATCTACATATTCACTTGGCAGTGTACAACCTGAAGAGTCCTAACTGGAAAGTTTAACCGATGAAAAGTAAAGTATAGAAGTCTCAAAGACACAGGGAACATTTCAGTAATTCACTTGCTACCTAATACTGTGATTTAGCAGTGAGAAATAAATACATAAAACCCCCTTACAGTTGTATTTTTCTAAGACCTTGACATATAGTGCAGTATTTTTCTCAGCCATTTAGGGCAAAAATTAGCAGCATTTAGAAGAAATAATTTTTTTCACACTGCTTTGTTTTATTGTTATAGATAGGAGGCAACCTGTATACTAGATTTTATGAGGAGGTTTGAGCTTGGCATTCCTTATGCTTAAAAGCACTAGATAATGTTGTTTGAAACAGGAGCTGGACACGAAGCAATGATCTCGTTCTTCTGTCCTGCTGATCTGTTTGTATGACAGTAAAGCCATAAAGATTCAAGGACACATCTAGCTTGATAATTTGATATCACATTGAGAAACTTCTGACCAGTCCTATGGAAGAGAGCAAAAGAGATCTAGCTATGCTATTAACCCCAAGGAGGGAGGAAGAAAGGAAAAAAAAAAAAAAAAAAGAACATAGGGATTAATTAAATCCAAAATTATTTAGAAAACAACACAGTATTATTCTGTACTAATAAAAGCACAGGCACATACACACACACAGACATTCACTCACATACTCCATAAAATTTCTATTAGAAACTTCATAAAACATTTAATTTTTAAAGATATTTAATTTTGCTTTCTGACTTGAAGCATTGTCACGTTTGCTAGCTCTCCTAGTAGAGCTGTTCCAATATTGTTTTAACCTCATTATGAGAAAACTCCATCTAATTTCAAAGTTGAATTTGTCATAATTGCAAAGGTTTCTCTGCCTTTTCTTGCATTCCTATTAGAAAAGGCCAGGCCAATGCTTAAGAAACATTGTTCTAGCCTCAGATGACTTTTTAAAATTAAATTAATGACTTATTTTATTATGTATTTGTTATACTGTCAGTGCTGCACTGAATGTGGAAATTATTCTGCATTATAAGCTAACAATTCTTTGTACATATCTGTCACTAGAAGAAAGGGAAAACAGACTCGGTTTCTTGTTGAGACCAAATGCTATTGTTTTTCTTCTAATCATGAGAATTGATCATCTAAAAGCACACTTTGGGAAAATAATAGTCACTTCATAGAATTAATTACTTTTGCCAGAAAATCTATTACAAATTTTCTTACAAAATCCTTATCACTATTGCAATATGTTGCATAACTGCTGTATTCCCACTAGTAGGGATGAAAGCAGAAGAGGTTCCTGAGCACGAGGACTTCTTGTGAAGTGTCACTTGCAGCAGCTAGAAAAGTAAGACCTGGAATATCTGGGGAAAGTTCTAAGAAATACTTGAAATGTCTTTCTTGCCAGCAGTAGGAAACAGGCTTAATAAATTTAACCAGTGGATCCTGAGTGCTGCCTTTAGTTGGCTGATGTCACCTTTCACTGTGCTGCATAGACCTGAAAGGTAGTCCTCCATGGTCCTGCAAAGCTGAACTTTTTGGATGAAGGCAAACATTTCCACAGTAGCTGAGAGGCAGGTTTGATGAGTTGTTATAGTGATTATGCTGTTAAGTCTCTACACAGACTCTGTGACTTTGTTTACAGTGGCTACAAATGTTAGCATTACTTTGGGGTAAAAAAAGGCAACATTTATCAAATATAACAGATCAACTGTCCTAATAAGCAAAGTGCTTTATTAAACAGTAACTGCATGAGCCTCTTCTAGTGACAGGATAGAGGTCAACTGCTTTGCCATATATGGTACCTAACTAAAGGTGCTGTATGTAAGAATAAAGTTCCTGAATAAGCTAAGGAGCAAATAATGCAATTTTCCATCTGTTGCTATTGTTAAAGACACTCAAAGTCAGGAAGCTGCTTGAATGCCAGGGATGTCTTTCTGGCACCCTATGGAAGAAACGTTTTTTGTAACGTCTCAGTGTGCTGAGCCATCCCACTGCCAGGATGAGGATTAGGAGATGACTTGAAGTAATATTTGTAGTCTACCCATAGTCTGGGCACTTCTTACTAACGGAACACATATATTCATTTCTTGTCAGCTGAAGATTTCCTTGCTATTTTGGGATAGTTTTGTAGGTATAGTGCTATACACTACCTTAGGACAAAAGATTTTTTTTTTTTTTTTAAATCTGCCATTATTCTGAGTATTTAATATCTATTCAGAAATATGCTTTCTCTCTGTTATTTTATCAGTCAAAAAAGGTCAAATTTCATATCATTAATGTTAGAAATTAGTCTGCTTTAGTGCAGAATTACAGGAAGTAATTCAGATTCAGATTAGTTTAGCTGCCTTTTACAAGTGGCTGTCTCTCTCCATTGACTATATAGGGAAGGAGAGCAACTATTCCCTAAGTCAGACATTTCAGTTTAAACATTCAAGTTAAATGAGATGAATCTGGGCCTGCATGGTTGCTGTTTTTTCCAGCTCTTTGTGACAGATTCTTAACATCAGACTTCTCTCTACCAGCAGGACTTTAAAACATGCTGTTATAAATTTATTAAGATTATTTTACTTCTAACCCATTATCCATCTATTAGCCCATAAAAGGAAACAGGAAATCTGAAATGTCTATAAATAAATAAGTAAATAAAACAGGCAACATCATCGAGCAAAACAGAATTACTTGTTCCTTATTGTACTCATATAAATGCTAGTTTGTCAGTGCTATAGACACTGAGCATCCTTAGCTATAAATGATGGAGTTCTGAAGCTAAAAGAGATTTAGTCTTTATATTTTAAGAATGAAGATAGAAAACAATGAACACACACTTTAATCTAAACCATTATAAAGTGGTAATACTGATTGACATTTTGATTCTAGGTCAAGATGAGACTTTAGGCATACAATGTCAGGACTGAGTGCAAACAGCATGTCATCTCCAATATCATCCCAAAAACATGAAGAGAACTAGTAGTGCCATTATCCTACTGTGTAATCTTGAAATCAATAGATATTTCTGTGTAAAATGCCAGAGAGGTAAAATCATTATCTTAATTCAGAAAAACATTGCTTCATATTTTTGTATAATTCTATGAATAAAACCCCATGTTATTTAGCATCATATCTAATGCAATAGAAAATATTTTTAAGTCAACAGATTGCAGTATGTCGACTCTAAACAGTTTGTCACATTAAGACTTACCTACCAAATAAGAGGAAATGTAAAAATGAGGATAGATGTGCAGGCTAAGTTCTTTTCCAGATTGATGGTGACAACAGAATCACTGGAATCTAATTTTAGTGAGTATCATAATTTTTTTCTGGATAAAGAAGTTTTGTCATTCCAGTTCTAAACTGGAGCAAATCTAAGTGCCAGTTTGCTGGACAATTCTTTTGTATCATTAATAAGACCTTGTTAGGACCTAACCTAAGAGTATTAAACTGAGAAATTATAGTTAACTAGATAATTAAAATATGTTCTCATATGCCAGTGATATTAGCAGATGTGTTACTACTGTTATGTCATAAAATTGTCTGATTCTAATTATTGCTCATGTTTACTGTGATTGTAGCCCTGAAAAGGCCTAGCACATCAATCATTCTGTGCTAAAAGAAAGGCAACTGGGATGCCTAACATTTGGTACTCTGCAAACTGAAGCACCACATATCAGCATATGAGGATACCATTACATAGCCCCATCTAGGTATAAAAAACAAATAATTTATTCCAGAAATTCTTAAACAAAGAAAAAAACCAAACCACCCACACATGCAAACAAGTAGAAGGGCTTCCACAAAAAGTACTTTCTTATGTGCATACTTAAAGCACCTCTGTTCATGACCACAACTTTTCGAGTTTTTAACGCTTCTGATTGCTTAACATTAAACACACTTCGGCATTCTGGCAGCAGTCAATCATTTTTACCTTTTAATTAAGCAGTGAATGCAGGAGTGAGAACGTGGGTAGCAGTGTACCTTAGGTATCATCACTGCAACAAATTGTTCTCTTGCTTTGCACTATATGAAAAAGCAGTATTACAGGAAGGGCAGTAGAAGGGTTAAGTGTTTTCTGAATTTTCTATTCTACTTGGAAGGCTGGGAACATGAAAGTCTCCAGGCACTAGCACTTATCTAGAGCTCTGTCTCCAGGCTTCTATGCTTAGCTATCAAAGGTGACAAAATTGCACAGTATTTGCTATACCATTATCAGTGCAGGGCTGGGGGGCAGGGGAGAAGGTAGGTAATTGTATAGGCTTATCAATGATGAAGACTGGTCATTCGTGTGTTCATCATTCATTTGGCAGAGAAGCAACATTTCACGTACTGTCTGTTCTGATGTAGGAAGGACATTGCCTAAAATGGGGAGGAATAAAAACAAGAAATAGTCCTGGCACTCAGAGTTGTATGTGTATTTTATATGGTTTGGTTAATGAGTTTATGAACCTTAGGCTATGAATTTTAATCCTGGCAGTGGCTGCTGGAATTCTGAAAGTCACATACTGAGCAGGTTTGAGATGCATTTTGGAAGCTGGTAAGTGCAGATGATAGAGAGAAGTCCTAAAAGCCTCCAAGTAGCCAGATGGGGAGGGATGGACATAATAAAAGACATGAAGCACCTCAGATCACTGCCAGCTGTAGGTCAAAACCAAGCAGGATAATTGTCTTTGTTCCACACATACCCTCTTACTTAAGAGCACTTTTTGTAAGTGCCCATTCAAACCCTATTCTAGCAAGTAACTTTTCTGAAAAAGTCATGCTGGTTTTAATTTTGAGCACCATACTGAGGGATACAGAGAAAAAACACTACTTAGGGAGTCTTTTCTTGGTAGTGAGAATGTTTTATGTGAAAAGAAATGAACGGTACATAAAGATGAGGTTTAAGGTCAAGTTTTTACCTACTTGGCACTATGAACAGTGACCACGGGGCCTCAGAGTATTGACTTTATCTTGCAAAGCCTTGCTACTTTCATAGTACCCATAATTTTATTGATGCTATGAATTACAGTCTTACAGACAAAATGAATCTCACTTTGACCCAATTAACATACAGGAGGTAATAAAATAGAAGAAGTAGATAAATAAGCAGAGGAACAAAAAGGCATAAGGGATATATGTGTTAGTATAAAGCAGAATCAGAACTCTATAAATGCCATTCACTCTATTGTGTAATCTTTAGCATATATTTTAACTTTGAAACCTCTTGTCGTATGCAGCACTAATTATTAAAAAGAATGACAGGAGTCTTACTCTCATGCTGGTTTTTGTCAACTGTCTAATGTCTGCAAATAAAAGGCTAGAGACACTTTTTTTCTATTAACTGTGAGCTGATAATCTGATGTGATTTTGTTCTGGTTTAAAAATATTTCTCCCTTTACTGAAACACAAAGAGACACACCTTTTTGTCTCATTCCAAGGTTAGGGAGTGCTGTTTTAAAACACCTTTCAGTGCAATTAAATTCTAGCTTCTCTGAGAAATCATGTCAAGGAAACTCCAGGCATAGAAAAGGTTCTTTGCTCAGCTGTTACTAGTGTGAACAAAAAATAAAAAGCCTTTACTGTAGATGTAAAAGCAGACTGCAAAGTGATTATGGGGAGCCAGGACAGTAAAACCCTGAGAACAAAACCCCAGTCCCATTGTATGTAGGGCAGTGTGGTCCAAAGCATAGGCACGATCACACAGGAGGAGCACACATGTGAACAAATCTTCCAGAAGACAAAATTGCTGATCCCATACCCTTTATCATTCTATGGCTTTCCACTGAAGCATCACAATTATACCTGTTAAAATACCCTGAACATAAAATTGGTAACTGTATTTATAGATATAAGCTCTCAATAAATTTAAAAATTGCCAATAGATTAAATTCTGATGAACTTGATTTAAATTTAAGACGGCTATCTCTTAACTCACTTCAAGTGGTGTTGTAATCAAATCAGATACAAAAGGCTCCTCTGAATTTCAGTTTAACAGTCCTCACTTGGTGACCTGTTCCCTGTCAGTTTGAGGTCTTTCCCTACAGAAGAGCCTCATAGGAAGAAGAAAAACAAAAAAACCGGCACCAAACCAAAAACTAAAACCACACCACTCCAAACTAAACCAAAAACAAAGTATTTTTTCCAACTAACAGTTCAAAAGTGTGGCAGCTCTTAGATCTAAAAATGACGGCTTAATTCTTGAATCCCAGTTTGTCTTGAAGGCCTATAATATGCCCTAAAAACAAGGAACCTTGAAGCATTCTTTGCATCTGTTAATTAATATATCATAAATGTAAAGTTTCTGAGAATGTAAGTGTATAACTGTGAGCTGTAGTCCCAGACTACATTTTGCTTATATTAACAATTTGAGTAAGTGACATAATTCAGTCCTCAGTCCTGTATTCAGAAAATAATACATTCTTCCCCACCCAGAAATTATTTTCCACATGGCTTAAGCGTACTTGCATATATTCATGCATAAGCAAACCCCAAAATACCATGGTTAGCTTTAAGATAAAATGATATAAAAATAGAATCAACACAAAGTAGACTGGTCATGTATTCTCTTTTTGGACGATTTCTCTCACCACTGCAAAATCAATACAACAGTGGAATACTCTCTTCCAAATAATGGCTGCTAAGACTGATCCCATGATCTGAAGATTTATTTGATAAATACCGAATTTTAACACAGCCCAAAACAACAGGAATTGAATGAACTTTATCTTCCTGAAGTAGCATCAATATCTATTGCTCTATCATTAAGAATGGTGCATTCAGGCATCTAACTTCCTAGGTTACCTTGAATTGCATCAACTGTAGGAACTATTTGTGGTTGTAAACATGTTCTAGTGAGTGCTGTAGCATAAAAGCAGCTCAGAATGCAGAATGCTGTAATCAAATGTGAAAGGTATGGAGACTAAATTATCAGTTACACTGATGATCTAATTAAAATACCTGTGAACCCAGTTTTGTTATCTTTGGTTAATTTCAGCTCTTATAGCACTAAATTTTCTAATGAATTATCATTATTAATGAAATCATCACAACATTATCTTTGTGTATGAGATAAATGTGTTATCACATTATAGTCAACAGTGTGCAAAACCAAGTACTGCAGTAAAAATTATTTCTTAAAGGAGTCTATATCTACTTCAGCAATATGAAACAAACCCTTAAGAATCTGAAATCACAAACCAAAATGAAATGTAAAAAGAGGAACGCTTTAGAAACCAACAGATACAAGTAGCAAATCAACAGATGAGATGAATAGATACAATTTTAAATATGATGCTGGATGACTGGAACAGTTTTTAAACTTTAAATGTAAATGTAAATGTAAAACTTCTGTAAATATTGACTTTCAGTTTTAAATTCCAAAGTAGTAATATATTTTAATACTATATTATAATTAATCACTGCTAATGTTCTAAAACCTTTGCAAGATGGTTTAACACAGGTACCTAAACAATGCCTGGGATAAACAGCTGAACCTTTTTCTTGTATATCCAATCTTAGTATACAGAATTGCCAGCATATGAAATGTGTCACAGAAATCTTGCATCATGTTATTGTGTTGTATAGTTAGATAATTCTATATGAAGCAAAGTCTACTACTTACAGGTATACTCTTTAACAGTAGTTGAGGGTAAAGAGATTTTAGCTATGCAAAACCAACTGCAGGTTCAGGTACATTTAACTGCACTGTGTAATACCTTCTGCCAGATTTTGACTTTTAAATTTTGCAAGGTAGAAGTTATAATTCTTAAGAATAAATTCTAGATTTGAATTTCTGAAATGCTTCTGAACTTTGCATCAAAGTTCTTGGAAATTGTAACAATAAAAATAAGTTTCAACTTAAAAAAATTGAAATAACAGTAGTAGATGGTGGTTGTAACACACTACTCCTAGAATCACCAAAATACAAATCCTACCATAATTGGTAATGTACCTGACAATACAAAACAAAAGAGAAAAATACTTCCTGGGAAAAAAAAAATATTCCCTGTTCAAAAGTAATGGACTTTGATAATGAAATGAGGCTACATGAGGAAAACCAGATTAGATCATACCCTTTTGTGCATGCATCCAAAGCATGTACACTGATATCCATAGGCATTTTCCTTTATTAAAGTCCTGTGTCTAATCTCACAGTATTATATTATTATTTTTAGTGACCCCCAAAAAAGCAATAAGTTTGGAAGAATGTGAGAAAAGAGTAACTTAGTAACTGTTGAAAGGCAGTATAAAGGGCAGCATTAAGAAAATGGGGCAGCCAAAAAAGATCAGAGACAATATGGTATCAAATTGCAAAAATTCTCATGTGAGAAGCCTAAAGGATTATTGATTAACTCATTTTGTTACCTGTAAAGGTAAAGAGAATTAAGATAATGCCAAGAGAAAAACCTGCATTAGAAATACACTTCCTACATAGACAAAGATCATAATGATCAATAAAACATACACAGAATTAAGAAAAAAACAACCTAATAGCTAGTTTCCAAAACCAGAACATGACCCTAAAGTAAAACATTCTGCAGTGATTAGTCTTTAGGAAGGCACTGTGCTAATTAATAATTTTCCAATTTATTTAATAATGAAGTTGTCATTGTCTTTTCAAATAAGATATGAAGCTGTCCTCTCTTCTAAATATTATTCAGATTTAAATACTATTCAAAGAAGAAGGTCAGCACCTATTAACCTCTTAATATAAATGTTTACAATTTCACCACTTAAGCAAACAGTTTTAAGTATGATTTTGATCTTCTCTGGTATACTTTTACATCTTCCTATTTCTTTTTGCTGTTAAGAACCTTGAAACAATAAGGAGAGATTCTTGGTTTTGTTTTGACTTACCTGAAAGACAGCCAGTGAGTGACAGAAACAGAAACAGTTTCCATGACAACCACATCATTGGTCGCAAAGGTCTTCAGTCCCTCCTTGTGCAGTTGTTAGCAACGTTGATGTTTCTTCATTAAAGCTTACCCTAGTGAGACAAAGACAAGTATCTATCAGGAAAATTAAAAATATCTTGCAATAATATGAGAGAATTCAAAAGACAAAGCTGGTACTAATGCAATTAAAAGTGTATATTCAAAGAACTGTGTATGCACAGGAGTAGGTAGAATGATAGTTACTTAGAGGGATCTTGTTCCCGTAGTCACCTGTGTTAATAGCCAAAATGTCAGTGGCAGCACTTTGGATATAAATATATACATAGATATCACCCTCAACCTCTATATGTATTCAAGCTTTGAATTGTGAAAAAGCCAAACGTAGAGTGAAGATAGTACTCTATCTTTCATGGAAAGCATACTCAAAGCATATAGCTTCAGATGTGTTCTTCCTTTCCTGAAAGCAGTAAGTCGGTATTTGGTATAAAGCATTTGTCAAAGCCTAAAGCTAATAATTTTCTCTAGGAAAATTCAGTCATTTTTACTATTTGCAGATTGGGTTGAAATAGATTCCAGTTTCTTCCATTTTACTCATTGCATAAAGAATCTACCAATACATTTGAAATAACCACCATTTATACAGAACAAATTATTCATATTTATCTTCTTCTACCACTCCCAGATTTTTGTTTCATATCTCTCCCATGACTTGCACATACATCCTGGCACACAGCATCAGTAACTTTAACAGATGGGAACTTAGAGATTTTGTGTTTAAATGACTGAAAGCATCCAAAATAGAAGTTTCACCTGTTATGTAGGAACATAAGTGTCATTCTGGTCTTTCACTTGAAAAACATGAGTGTCCTAGGTTCAGTTTGGGTTAATTATCACAAGCAGCTGCTGGCCCAAGAAGTTGGGAGTGGCTGTAGCTGAGATGGGCCAAAGCTGGGATAAACAACTGAAGCAGCCAATGGGACATTCAATAACACACTGATGTCATGCCCACTATATAAGGGGAGGACTGGCAAAAGCAACTGGCTCTTGTTTTCTACTTATTTCAGCATGTAGTGGCTGGAGTAGGGAAAGTGTTGTTTTGGGCACAGATAAAATCTCTAAGGATCTATCACTTTCTTTGTATAACATTTAATTAGTACTGTTATTAATGTGGTGGGTTTTGTGGTTTGTGGTTTTTGGTTTTTTGTTTTTTTTTTTGAGTTGTTTTATTAAACTGTTCCTATCTCAACCCATGGGGTATCACTGTTTTTCTTCCTTCTGATTATCCTTCCCATCCCACAGCAGGGGCTGTGGAAGGGGGAAAAGGGTGGGTGGGAGGCATGGTGTTTAGCTGCTGACAGAGGTTAAACTACAACAACCTGCAAATGTGAAGTTCCTTTCCTACATTTAATTAATCATTTCTGTTTAGGAAGCCTTTCAGATCCTTTTTTTGGAGAGTGAGGCATCTTCAGCCCCGTGAGGTTGTGATCCACAACTACAAGACCAATCCCATGGGACAGAACAATGAAACAAAGCAGAATTTGGTTTGTTTGTTTTTTTTTTTTCCTATAAAGCCCCTTTTAAGGATATTAGAACTCTTTCAGATTATAATCAGCTTAGTTACATGGCACAGTTGCTGTTTCAGGGTTCCTATCCTGTATGTTAGAACATTCACAGTAAGAGGAAAGAGACAAAGCTCAACATGGTTGTGAAAAAGAGAAAAAAGAAAAAAAAAAAGTAAAATTCATAATGTTCCTGCTGTATATTTCATTTCAACTGCTCTCTGAGCATCTTTAGTTGTAACCTATTTTGACAGTCTTTCCCTCATGTATAGGGACAAACATGTATGCATTACCCATATAGAGAGGCACATACAGTGTGAGCACAAGATGACAGCATCGGTTTAGGATGCTGGTAGTTATTCCTGCAATAATTTAAAGGTGTAACTTGTCGGCTTTCGTTTATACAGCACAGCAGGCATGGTTTTCAACATTGATAAAAAATCACATTTAGGATTGTACTTCCTTCCAGGTAACTCAGACCCGGCAAACTTAATATCATGTGTACACATCAATATAAACATCTCTGAAAGAGAACATAACAATCTGGTAGTCAAGTGACTTTATACATAGTGCCTTAGCTCATCTAAACCTCCACAGGAAACCTCCTCAATTAATTATTAATGTCAGCTGCCTTTGTTTTGCACTTCAGTGATAATCTGCTTTTCAGTCACTGTGTTCCTTTGGTTAGTGAATTATCTTGTTCAGCATTCTTTGCTGGCCAGGCCTTTGGGAAATAAGTATATTTATTAATATTTAATTTTTTCCTCTTATGGCCATATCCATTAAAGAGGGTAAACCACAGCTTCACACACAACCCTCCCTCCCACAACTTTATTACTCTTCTTTCTCTTTTCTTCACTTTTCTTCAGCTGCTTTTATAATGGTGCAACACAGAAATTATGTTAACTTAGTGATTTCTCTGTTGCATAAACAGGGAAAAACACAACAGATTTTGCAGCATTGAGGTGTGAGATTGTTGTTGTTATTAGTACTGGATATTATTGTGCCTATTGGATCAGACTGTTAAAAAAATAATGTTAAAGGTTGTGAATGGTAGAGTAGAAACAAGATGAGAAATAATGAGCCAAGCAATGGGAACATCAAAATAAAATGTGTACTTATGCATATTTCTCTTTTCATTCTTGAAACATGATTATAAGCTCTCTGGGAAAAAGGATATATTTTAAACAGAAGTTTCATTAAAGACAATTTGTGCCAGATAAGGAGCCTATAGATAAATAGCTATAACAACTTTTACATGACAACCCTGAAATGTGACCTACATAACCTGACCCTATCAATTTAAAACAAACTTTAGCCCTATTATACAGGCATATTAAACTGTAAATGCAGAGCATGATGATGAGGAGATGCTCTGATTTAAGTTGTGGATGTTGGACACTTGTCTTCCTATTAGGATATCTGTTGTATAAATATTTCTTCACAAAATATGCAGATTCAATGAGCTTTTTTTTTTATACTGGAAATGAATTTTCCCTGATGCAGAAATCAGTGCTCTAGAATAAAGTTGATGTATGCAATATGAGCAGGTAATATCTTTAACAAATTTAACTTCTTCTGCACAAAGAATTACAGATGCAGTTTTCAGTTTTTCACATGGTACTATCCATAGTTCTTTGTTTTCCCCAGAATTTCTGCCAATTGCTTTGCAGTTTGTTTTAAATCTGTGTGCTGACTGTAGACAACTTATTAAAATATTCATCATTTGTTATGTTTTAATTAATTGTTTTGGCTGGTAATGATGGGTGGATATTGTCTTCTGTTTCTGACTCCCAAAAGAATTTGCAAATACTTAGAACATGAGTAAAATTCAATGTTGTCAACATTTATATGCAAAAGGCTTGAACTAGATTCAGTAAAACCATGGTCTTTTAATAATTACAACACCTAATGTTATTAATGTTTGTTTTCTGGTATTTAGGAAAAAATTATATGCAACTGCAAAGATTTGTTCTTTTTTAATTAAAATAGTTAAGAAGTGAAGCTTTTAGCACTGATACTGTGATACTGATATCAAAGTGCTTTCTTTCATTGTCAGTACTTGTGTCCATTTTCCATCATACATGTATTTATCAGTTTAACAGTATCAACATGAAAGGGATGTTTGCTTAAATCCACAATCCATCATTGCTTCAGTCCACATCCTCTCTCAAAGGAGTATTTGTTTCTACAGTGACTAATAATACTGCTCAGAGGAAATGATGTGACTTGTTGAAAAAAAACCCAACCCTTTTCTCTGTAATATATCCTTTTTCTGTATCTATATATAGGAGAGGAAAGCTCAAAACACTCACACTTCAAATTATTTAAGTTTCCCTTTCCTTTAGAAAAAGGAACATGCTCACAGGTAAAGAAGAAATAATACCAGAGGTAAGCAATTCTGCTGTTCTACCTGGACTTGGAAGATCAGAAATTAAAGAAAGAAATTAAGCTATTGTCACTCACTTGTCTGAATGGAAAGAAAAAGAAATATATATCATATCCTGTCAGGAACAGATACACTTACATGGTTTTATACAGTATTTTTAGAAAGTATTTTTCTTCACATTTACTAAGTGGAGGATGTGGGCCTAAGGTACAACTAAGCTACTAATAAGATTCCTCTAGATGGCAAACCTATGAAATCAATAAATGCCACAAGCTAAGTATCACTGATTAGGCTTTCTAAAAAAGGCTCATCAGACTCATGGCAAAAGACAGAGGTGTAAGTGAAGATCCAGTTTAAAGCACTGAAATAAAGCCTTCTAATCAACACTGAAGTCTCTGTACCTCCCTGCACAACCTCTACATCAATCAGGGCTTGGAAGATGTGAATCAAATTGCCACAGTCAGCAGTTCAGACTGTCTTCCTTGCTCCCATGAGTATCGGCCTGGTAATACTCAGTCCCTGGAGAATTAGAAGCCTTAGAAAAGCAAAGGCTAAGATGTTAGAAAGTTCATCATGAACAGAGGAGATAGCTTGGCTGGAAATTTTTAGAAAGGGCTTGCCTGTTGAAAGTTCCCTGATGATATATTTACATGTAAAGCTAACTGCTAGTCTATGATTGTGACAGACACTGGTTATATGGAATATAAATAACCTCTATTGAATTCATGTTTCTGGTTGCTTTCAGGAAAGAATTAATTTGCTCAGTCCAAAATCTTTTTGACAATACTATTTACAAAATGGTTTAATTTTAATAAAAACTTATTAAGTTAATATTTGCTAAAAGCCATACCACAGACACTTTTACAATGAAATGTCAGTTGAATTTGGTATAGGACAAATGAAAGTGAAATCATATTAAGCCAATGTAAACAGCACAGCATCTCGTAGGATTGATTATCACCCCAAGGGAAGATCATTTATTTTCAAGGTTTAATAATAGTTTAACCTATTGTATAGAAAATTTAATAAAGCACAAGTTTCAGCAGTTCCATAAAATGTCTGAGTTGTTTTATGAACACTTAATTTACTGCTAACAATATTAAGTTTATTCTGCTATGGAACCTTTCCTTGTCAGGTTCCTCCTGGCAAGCAACCCAGACTTTTAATGTCTAAATTAACATCTTGTAAATTGTGGGTGGGTTTTTTTGTTGTTGGGTTTGTTTTTTTTTTTCCCCTCCATTTGTGTGGGTTTTGTTTGTTTGGCTTGTTTTAATTTATGATGTTAATATGGCTTAAAAAGGATACCAGTCAAGTTATAGAAAGAAGCGGAGAATGCTACCCTACAGAAGAAGCAAATTGGACATTTCTGAAATGGAGATCAATTACAATTCCTATATTGGTGAATGAACACCTGAAATACCACTCTGAAAAAAAAAAAAAAGTTTCAAGTATTGCAAATGCTGAATAAGAATCTCAAAATGCCTACGAGACAAACAGTTTCTGAATTATTCCAATAAACTGAATCTGTTGTGAAAAATGTGTAAAGTACCTCTAAAATAAGAAATTAGAAGGCAGAATGTCTCCCTTTTCAACACATGTATCAAGTTGTTGATGAAAACAAGGTAATTATAACAGTTCAGCCAATTGCCTGCATTTTAACTGTGTTTGCTAATTTATGAAATCAAACATTAAGTATAGTGGAGATTAACAAAATCACTTGACCAAGCTGACTGGTTTAAAACTGAGTTTTTTCAGGGATTTGCTAGAGGAGCTAAATCCTCCTTGGGATTGTTACTGCAAATCAGACATAAAATGTCATCAGCATGCTCAAGGGAAGAAGAAAGTGTCAGAAACAGTTCTGATCTTCTCTAAACTAAGAATAGTATGGTGTTGCTATCTGGCTAATTAACTCAACAATAGCATGAAAAATACTGCTTAGGCAAGTCAAATGATTCAGGATGTTCCCTTTGGTACTGGGGTGCTTAGAAGGGGTACAACCATGGACTCCTCTGCTACTCCCAGGCACTGAGGCAGCTCCAGCATGCTGCTTTCACTATAAAGCATGTTCTCTGCTGAATAAATACCTAATGGATGAGGCCTCCTGAGAAGGAAAACAGTTAAATTAATTATGTTGGGTTTTTTTTCCCATCCACTTGTCAAACAGACTCACAATTTCTAAAATTCAGCTCACATTTCAGCAAATGGGAAGCTGCTGAGGATGAAGCAGTTTAAAAAATCCTTGCTGCTCTTGCTTAGGTATGTGAATGAGCACTGCAACATATATTGGCCTCATCAGCATGATTTTCCAGTTTCTTAAAGCCTGGACTGGAAGTAAGAGATTTACTCGCAACTTCCACAGTTAACCTCTCTGTTTTCTTTTATGAACTTAATGAACTTTTATTTCCTAAAGTCCCACAAGCCCTTATGACACTCTCCTCAAATCTTTTGTAGCTATGTCAGTATTAATCACATGTATGCAGTAGAAAATAAAGAATAAAAAGGAAAATTATGTAAAATTTGACACTTTGGAAATCAGATATATAAGCTCACTTGTTAGTATATGAAGAGAAATAGACAACCTGAAGGAAAATTAATTTTCAACAGTTTCAGATGCAAACCTGACTGCAGCAGAAGCCCAGACAGCTACCCTAAATTATTCAATTAACTTTCAGATGGCTAAAAATGAGTGGTAGTACTCTTCACTTGTTTGTTCAAGCCTGTATGAAAGTTTCCACAAGATGTGAAAAACTGAACTGGTCATTTAGCTCCTATCTTGCAAAAAAATCACCCCCCTCTCTGACATACATTCCTTGGTATTTTGCTTTAATTATTCAGGAAATATACTCAAGCACTTTTAATAAATTCTACAGATGGCCTCAGAGAACTTGAAAAGTTCAGGGAGGAAACCTGATTGGTTTTCCACAAAAAACTGCAGGGAAAAAAAGGGTGTATTCTTTGCTACTCTTTTCAGGCCCACTTACATATTTTCAAATTCCTCAGGAAGATCATAAGATATATCAATGTAATCACATCTGGAAATTGTCTTTTCTCTGCTGAGTAGGGGGATTAAGGACAATGATAGGACCAGCATGACATTGCTGTTGTTTTATGTCTCAGCTATACTTGGTAGGTCTACCTGTAATGGATAAAAGGATCAGCTCATATTGGCCTCTTTTCAGCAGCAGCCAGCTAGTGCCAAGAGGGAAGATGACTGCATGTAAATAATATCCTTGACTACGATTTGCATCTGGTATTATATTATCCAGTATAAATAAGCATAGCTTAAGCCTTCTACTTAATATAACTTCCAGACTATCAATATTATGCATTTTAATAACACAAAGCCAACATCACCACTCAGCTCTCTACAAGGATATAAAACCCTGAAGACTGTGCGTATATCATGCTCTGAGTGGCCACAACCTCTCTGTGGACCCGTAAATTCAACTCATTTCTGTGCTCACTTCCAGACAAATCAGCTCTGGTGTAAGAGGGTGTATTGTGCACAAAGGTGTTCGATACTACACGTGAAAAGGATCAATACATTTTCTGTGCCTAAGAAGTGAGATCCTATAGACTTTATAAAGCAGGTGCACAGCAGGCTCTGGAAAGTGTGTTAAGAAAAAGTAAAATCCTTCAACAGCCTGTTTACTGTCTGCATATGGTCATTACATGCTGTTGTCATCCTGTCAGGGCATTCATATGAAAAGGGTGTAGGTTACATGCAGTGAGTGGAGGAGACTGTTTCACACATAGAGGATGGGAGGTGTAAAGAGACATTTGTGTGTAAAATGATTGTATGTGAATGTTTTGTCAATGCACATATAATAATACAATTTTGTCTCAGTGCCAATCCACAAATTAGAAAAATGACAGTACTATATAGGAAACTTGTCTTGACACCTCTTTCATGAGGTCTGGGTCCACTGCAGCAGATTTCACATTAACTCAGCCCTTGGGTTTAGGTAGCAAGATTAATTTTAGTCAATTATTTTATTTTAACACAATATCTAATCACATAAAGACAAAATTTTAGCTAGAAGTTCCATTTAATCATAGAATCATATAATTATTTGGTTTGTAAAAGGCCATTAACATCGAGTCCAACCATAAACTTAACATTGCCAAGTCAACCACTAAACCATGTCCCTAAGTGCCATGTCTACACAACTTCTAAATACCTCAAGGGATGGTGGTGACACAACCGCTTTCCTGGGCAGCCTGTTCTAAGCCAAACATTATTCTGCTTTTCAAATATGAAGTGTCTTTTGGTTTTGATTACATTGTCAGTTGAGAAAGAATAAAGCACGTGTTCTCCAATCTGATGTAAGCTATACCTACAGACCCCATGACACGGGCACGTCACCATTTTACAAGGATTTCGCATTATCACAAAGGTTTTATTACTTATGTATTCAGACAAGAGGATTCTCTGCAAAATAAAATAAGTGGAAAGGATTAAATCTCCAATTCAAGATAGGACAAAAGTTTCCTAAGCTTAAGACATACAAGTCCCTTTAGAGACATATCTAACTATTCATATTAACAAGAAAAAAAGGAATAAAATATTATTTGTTTTATTTGAAGGGTTGGACTAAACTATCTCATTAGAATTATAATTGTCATGTCTCAGGATAGCAAAGAATTTAATTAATATACAGTAAAAAGTCATTATCTTTGGAATTTAGCTGCTAGAGCTATAGATAAATATACAGAAGCTGAAAATGCATCTCCAAAAAAAAATAATTTGCAGAAGGTACTTAAAACACTCATTTGTTCTGAAACAGTTATGGTGGTTTAAATGTTAATAATTTTGGTCTTCACTATTTTCCACTTGAAACACTGCGATACATTTTTAAACTGCCACGCTGAATAATATTAATGATGCAACAAATTGACTGGTTCTACAGAGAAGTATCTGGGTTTTTTTATGAGCATATTTAATTACACATGTTTCTTAAGTTTCTAATTACAACCAGTACTAAAAGTGTCTAGATGCTTAAGGATGAATTTTTATATTTAAACATACCTCATTATTATTACTTATATGGCAGATAGTTCACTAAGATATAATGGTAGGATATTAAAGTGGATTAGAAATCTCATTATTAAAATGCAAGCTTATCAGAATAGAAATGAATTAAAAAAAAATAAAGTACTCTAAGTGGAATAAGCACCTCTTCATTTTCTTTCACAAATCTGATTTTATTATGAGCTAAATGTCAGAGACATTAATACGTAACTGGTGGCATGATCCCATCAGGGAGGTTTGTATCTGTTATCATACTGTATTTAACATTATTTTTCCAAAGATTTTAAATGAAGCCAGTGAACTTTATTAGGGGCTAAAATTTCACCCAAATATGTTTCAGTCTATCTGTCTGGGTTTAGATTGTTTATTTTTAAAGACTAAGATATGACTGCAGTCAAATAACATAGCTTCCTGTATTTTAACTTGGCATTAGGGCAGACACTAATTATGAAACTGTGCTGTCATGTTACCCCTATAAGGGCAGTCACACACTTCATGTTTTAAATGGCAAATTGAATTTGACGTTTAATTTGAAGCCCAGGATACCATAATGTAAAACCTTCTGCGGTATTAGTGATTAAGCAGGAGGGCAGACATCCTGGCTGCCTCTTTTAAATAGTCCTCTCCTTATCACCACTGCCTTCATTATTTCCTACAGGGATTATTTTTACTGATCTTTAAAGGAAATTCCAGGAGATGTTTAGAATCACAGTAGATAACAACAGCATTTCAGGTTCCTTTACAGACTTGAATAGATGTTATACCATAAATTTTATCCACGCATGTTATCCAGACACCCTGTAATTTCTGAGTTTACAACAATCCTTAGATAGCATAACTCTTAGTAGCTGGTGGTGCTAACACTTTCTTATTTGCTTATTCTTTGGAAGATAGTTTCATTTTCTGTTACACAAGAAATTGTTCTAATAGTAGTTGCAAGCTTTTTATTGACTGAAGATTTCATTTCTTTCAGAGATTTCTGTGTAAGTCGGCAGCCCTTCCTGTAATGCACTTCAGAGTTAAGTATTGGAATGTAGTATTTTCAAGAAGCAGCTAAAATTCCTCCTTGATTGTCAGAATAGACAGATTAAGGGTCAGAAATTAAGAATGTCGTAACCTGAAAGTGCAGAGGCTGATCTGGAGCACATGCAACTGGAATTTAGCCAGGATACTGGGTTAACCATCACTTTGGAGGCTATCATTATGTGTCAAATAAAAAAAAATAAATAATTAGGAGAGTTCCTTGTCCCTATAAACTGTTATAATACAACAAACATAAATTAAGCTATGAAATGTATACTAGCTCAGAATCAGGCCCGAAGGCTCCAGCCATAGACTATTATGTTAACTAACAATGGATCTCTGTGCTATTCAATATTCATACACAAATATAATATGGACTAAATAGGAGCATATTTCCATGGAACTATTGACCCCACACAACATATTCATGTCTAATTCAGTATAATGTGAATTTTGCATAAACTGGTACTACTGGATATGTATGAAAGTCTGCAAAGACCAAGACATTTCCCATTTTCTTCTACTATTTCTGCATTCTGTGTCAAGTGGCTGAAGTGGTTTTAGTACCATTTCTGTATTGTTGGCATCCTAAAATGAAATTTTCTGCCTTGAAGATCCACAGGTTTAGCACTCCCTACAGAATACTCACATTTTGCTAATTATACCAAGAAGTTGTCACAGTTCTGTCAGGAGAACTATAAGGATATCTCTTGATTTTTTTCCTCATTCACTGATTTTTATTTCTGAAATAATTTGTCATAATTTCTGAAATATTTTCTTAAGTTTTTCTGGGGAAAAAGAATCCTCCTTAACTAAAACTCATGAGCCTCTTATTGGTTTCCAGAGAACAATGTCATTGACTGTGTCGACTGCACTTATTTCCACTGATTTCCCCCAGTTCTTTTTGTGTCTACCAGAACTTATCTTGCAAAAAATTGTCACTTTTCTTCTGCTTGTGAATTCCAACTGGTTGTAGTTTGTGTCCAGTGACAGAGGGCAATATATTTTTTTTCTTTTCTCTATTGCCATTCGTGAAGGGAGAGAATTGAGAATTTTGAAGCAAGAACACAGCATGGCATTTTCTTTGCTATAGAAGATGCCTCACTTTGGCAAATTTATTTTTCCTGTAAAATACAAACTAAGAACAACAATTCAGCAAAATGCAGTGAAACATAATGAAGGAACTATGTACCTTTTGCTGTTCATGTGCTCAAATACTGCTAGTCCATGAGGCAAAAATCAGCCAGTTAAATATAAGCCTGGGGCTACTGGATATTCTAGCACCTTCTGGACAAGTGCTGGCAAATCTTATTAATTACCCAGACAAGGCTCTATCAGTACATAATATTCAGTGTCTTTTTTGACAAGGAGTGAAGTATCAGGAACATCACTGCACCTACATAAGATAATTTTTTGTACTTCCAGAAGAAATATGTAATGCCTGGTTTTATTAAAAGTTTAGCCATTACCTTCCAAGAGAAAAAAACACCTACACACAGTCCCAATTAGTGGTTATAAGGGAACAAAGTTGGAGTGAAGGTATGAATTGAAGGTGCTTCTCTTCCCTCCCTGATAATTAGTTGGAATCATAAGTGTTTTACAATTCAATTTCTAACCCCTGCTGCCAAAGAAGAATAACAGGATGGCTAATAGACAGAGTGACACATCTGAAAATCAGTGCTGTCTCAGGATGCCTTGTCACCTTCCTGCTCTTCACTAGAGGTTTCATGCAAAGCAGCCAAGGGAAAGAAGATGCCAAGAGGATACAGGGTTATGTAAATACACTCTTAAAACAGACTGGTAATGCCTTCTGTTAAATGTAATATAATATTTTCTATTCTTCTTACCTTTAGTGTTGCTGTAGATTTATTATATTAGTTTATCCATAAAAATTAACATGATCCATCTATACAAATTAGTATTGTGACAGACCCCACCATAAAAATGGAAATTGGAATGAGAAATTAATTCCTTGCATATTCACTTTTTTTTCTATTTTCCATATTGTATTAGGATATTTTAAAAATATTAAAAACTAAAAGAATAAGGATATAATTAAGTATGATGATGATTAGGTAGTTTCCTACTGTGACAATTAGGTAGTTTACTACTGAAAATTTCTAAGCATGAGAAGTGCAGTTTTTCTTTTTGCATTTATGGGACTCCTTAGCCCCATAAGGTTACCTGCTACCTTAAGGTTACCTTAATTAAAATAATAGCTAAATTAAATAATTAAAGAAAATAATTACATAAATTAATGTGATTTTAAATTAAACTGACTTTATAAATTGAACCAGACTTAAACAAGGACAAAGGGACATTAGAAATATGATAATACTTCATAGATAATTATACAGGAAAGAAGTAATGTGTTAGCTTGGCCTAATTCCAGTAAACTGAAAGACAAATTTTCTAATTGTAGATCCTTAAGTTCAGCACTGAAACTGTAGAATAAAAGATAGTCTATCATTTAAGGAAACCCCAAAGATAAAAACACACAAGAGAGTTCAAATCAAATGGGTGGGAAACATAACACCATCTAAAATTTTCAGTAAAGAAGAATTCATAATGCATCAAGGTAACAAAAAAAAAGTCTCTAACTTGAAGATACTGCCATTAGTTTTACCACACCTCCATGTACATCTTAGTATTTCAGAAAATTCAGGTTGTGGAACTACAAATAAAATGAATTTCACTTTCAACTTCACACTTAGCTGTCTGGATCTTTTCTGACAATTTATTCACTAAGGAGGCAGACAATAGCAAAGCAAACTATGCTACACTCATTCAAATTGCTTATAATGGTTATGTGGACATAAAAAAAAATATTTATACAAATATTGCAGCTGAAAATTGATATTTTGATTTATTTTGAGCTTATTTTAATAAACTATAGGGTGGAGAATGTTTCCTGGATGACAGAAAACTCATGACCTTCAGAAAAGACATAGTTCACTGATATTGTGAGGAATTAAATTATGATACACGTAATCTATTTAATAAAATAATTAATTTCCTCAATATATTCTTTCCACCCGAAAAGGTGGAAGATGGACATTCCTTCACATGCACTTTGTGCCAACAAAATTTTGTCTGATTATTCTATTACAGTGGGGAGAGAGGGAAGGAATCTTGCCCTCCTCCTGATGATTTGAGGACTCTGTAAATGTTACCAAAGCTGCCTTTTTTAAGGAGGATTAAACAGTATTTTCAGTGTTACAGAGGAGGCAGGGAATAAAGCAAAAGAACTCCATGAGCTGAATTCCATTGAAGAAGAGACATTATGCAGTAAAAGTAATCTAAAGACCAGATGAGAACCCATGTTATTTTTCCTATTTGTAAATTACATATTTGAATTAGCTGTATTACTTTCATTCTTTTTTTTCTTTTTTTTTAAATTTTATTTTAATTTACCAATTATCATCACCTTTTCTTTTTCAAAGTAAATTGCATGTGACCACTGATGACCAAGGTGAACAATTAAAGGCGGATCATGGCATTCTGCCCCCAAATAACTTTTGTTTTCCTAGCACAAGCAGATTAAATATTCCAGGATAGATACAAATCCAAAAATAAAACTGCTGTGTCTCCCACTCCTATACACACCACTGCAGTTGTCTTACCCACAACTGTCCTTATTTTGTTGGCCTCTACAGGCCAGTCTTTGCCCTTGCTTATTTGCATATAATGTAGTAGAAAGTTAATGCAGTACAAGTTCCCTAACTATTTAGTATCTCTGCTTTTTTTTTCTTCCACAAAGAAAACAAAATTTGGGGAAATCTTATTCTTCTTTGTGAGCACTCAATTTTTATCATGCCCTATCACTTTCAAGAGTCTTCAGGAAGAAATACAATCCAAAAAGACATGAAATAAAATAAAATAAAAATAATTTAAAAAATAAACCAGTCACATGTCCATTCTGTGCATATTTTCTATCAGAATCTCCCAGATGATCAGGGATAGGACTGAAAATTCTCTCAAGTGCACCATTTTCTGCTGTTGCTTCAGTCCATTTCCCTTGACTACTGCCCACTAATAGCAGCTACAAACAGCCTTTGGCAAAAAGTTTTCAAGCTGACAAAATCCATTTTCATTTTAACAACATTTATAAAAACAATCACGCCCTTGTTTAACCTTTATCTCTCAAAGAAAAGGAGATTATTTCATTGTTCATATAATTATAAGGTGTAGTTCTTTTGACAATGAAACAGGTAATCTAAACACACAATTCTTCCACTGTTCACTGTTATTAATCCCTTCAGGTTCCCTAACATAACAGTCGTTAGGTCCAGGTTTCTGGCTAAGTATCTCTGTGTTGGGTCACAACAGTACCAGCTGGCAGGATCTGATCAAATTGAAAGACTAAAGACATGCACACACATATGTTCATATATATACATTCAATTAAATTTATTTAATGTTTTATACACTGATAAATTTAACTTGGTGAGACTTTTATCAAACTTACACATTTCAGCTTAATCAGAACGTGTCCACTTTATAATAAAAAGTTTAGGACAAGCTTAGAGATAAATGATATATTTGAGTACTTAGCCATACATTAGTGCTCTGGCATATGGAATTACAAAGTAAACAGCAGGTAATTCAGGAAGGCTTTAGTATGAAAACTCAACAATAATAAGCAAGAAAACAAGAAATATGTCACTATAAAAGGACATAGTTAAAGCTTTTTGAATGTTATATACCGTTAATAGAGTTTCAACTGGGCAGTCATGACTCAGCTAAGTAAAGTCCTTTGTCTACCTGTTCAGCATCTTTGAAAATCAGTGAAACAGAATGAGTTAAAGAGATTATATTATTCATCTTTCTCCTTCAGGAGCAATTGTGATTATAAAAGACAGTCTATAAAAGGGTACTGGGCATGTTTATCACTCTTGGTATACCCCATGACAGCTGTAAACCTGTTAAGATTCAAACACTATTCTTATTTTCCACCTTGTTTGCAAGGTAGAGATCTTTTTATGAAATACATTAATATTGTTGGTTTCATTTCAATTTTAACAATAGTGACATCTGTTCAAACACATATTTTCTCTGAGCCCCAAAATTTTTGCTGTTGGAGTTACTGCAAATATCGATGGACTATAAAAAGATCTGTTTAATACTAAATTAAGTGACATGCAGATAGAGAAATTGAATTTACACAAACAACAAAAAGTCTTAGAATAATTTCTTCTTCAGCTGGTAGAAACCAGCTATGTGTTAGAGGGAAAAAAATAAATCAGAAAAACAAATGACAGGAGAAATGAAATACTTTTACTGGGTGCCAGCTCCAAAACTGACTTCTTTGTTGCACATCAGGTATTCTACTTATTCATGAATTAACTGATCATAGTAACCTTGAAGAACATTGTCACGGTTTAGGGTCAGGGTGGCCCCTTAGACCTATAACAGATGCTCTGTGTTACCCCCCCTCCCTCCCCAAAGGGGAAGAGAAAAGGAATAAGGGAGAGAGACTTACTGATTAGAAAAGGAAACTAGAACAGCTTTAATGATAATAATAAGAAAAAAAAAATAGAATATGTACAAATATATACAAAACCAGTATTGAACCCAACCCCCCTGATGGTAATTACATCACCATCACC
>JANIJG010024538.1:34357-59006 GCA_024611175.1 Megaceryle torquata
TTGCCTCTTTTCATCTCTTTTCTTTTCTTTTCGTCTCTTTTCTTTTCATCTCTTTTCGTCTCTTTTCTTTTTGTCTCTTTTCGTCTCTTTTCTTTTTGTCTCTTTTCATCTCTTTTCTTCTCTTTTCTCTTTTTTTCTCACTTCTTTTCTCTTCTTTCTCTCCTCTCCTCTCCTCCTTGACTCTCTTACTCTCCTCTTCTCTTCCTTTTTCTTTCTCTTCTTTTCTTACTAATCTTTCCTAATGCCTTGAAGATTTCAAAATCCACTTTCTGTGCCTAACATGTCATGTCACGCAGCCTTAGACAAGGACATTGGGACAATTTCTGGGAAAGAATATAACAGGTTTATTATCACATGCTAGTTTTTATTTTGTGATGCAACACTCATCCATTAATTTCAGTTCCTCATATACATACATGCATATCTGTCAATTTATATTAATTTACTTAATTAATACTCCTAACTTCTGCAGAAGCAGATAAAGATTAATAGTTTTTATTTCTGTCATTCTATTGCAATGATGAAAAATGTCAGGAAAGAGCCTTTTTACATCCTCAAATCATATCACTCACTTTGTAAAAATATGCAAAGTTAGAAACATAGTACATCATATCTCTAACTTCTAGATAGACACATACATACACAGATGTTTTCTTAAAGTGAATTATAACTTCCTGTGAGAAACTCCAAGCCGTGAAGAACTTTTCCGAGAAGCTGCAGTTTCAGCTGCTATCAGCAGATGGCAATGCACGTGAGTCACTCGCACCTTGATGCAACGGCTCCATTCACAACAAAACCTGCAATGAAAAATCACAGTCTCACTACCTAAGAAAGCAGAGGATCAGCTAACAGAGTTTTGCTTAGAAGCAACAAAAAGAAAGCATTAAATTAAACCACATTAATCTTGCACATGTTCGATATGTTGCTACTTTCCATGACCAGTTAGATTTAAATTGATCAACCGTTGGGATGGCAGAGATAAAATACAATTCTTACTCATTTTGGCAGTGACATTAACGATGGTTTCTTCTATTTCATTGTGCAAAGCAACTTCAGAATGACACTTGGACTCTACCTAACTACAGGAGATAAATGTTCTAAAGACAGGCCCCTTTTGGTATTACATGTAAATCTTCATTGTTTTGGCTGTGGTTTCTAACAGTAAATAGATTCTGACATGCACTAAATTCACCATTTAACAGCACAAACTAGTTGCAAAGTGAGAAGATACATATGCTTTATACCATCTCTTCTTCCATCCAGGAGAAAAAGCAGATTTAGAAACATAATTGTATCTCTCCTTATCCAGAAGGCATATGAAACAAACCACCAAATGTGGCTGTAAGACATAAACATCTACAAATTATTTTTTGAACCTATCCTTACAGGAACAATATGTACCAACAATGTGATACAGAGAAGACAGACATAAATACAAATACAGGCAGGTAGATAGGTATACATAAGTATTTTCAAATATACTGACCTTGCCATCCACCTGTCCCCTCCTCTTAAATAAGGTCTATTTTTCCTCTAATAATCAGTCGTGTAAATTTATTTGCCTGTATCATTCCTCCAAATCTATGACTATCACTCCCATCTTCACCAACATATTTAAAGATTTTTATTCAAGTATATAAAGATATATAAGGAATAAGCAAGAGGAGCTAGAAGCTTTTGCCCAATCCCAGAGCTATGACATCACTGGCATAAGCAAAACCTGGTGAGATGAGTCCTGTAACTGGGGTGCCATCATGGATGGTTATAGACTTTGCAGGAGGGATAGGCAAGACAGGTGAGGCTGGGGGCAGGGGAGAGGAGAAGTGCTGTATGTAAGAGAGGGATTGGATTGTATGGCACTCATAGTTGGCAACAACATGGTTGAGAACCTCTGGGTAAGAATGAAGGGAAAAGCAAACAAAGTGCCAAGTCTGCAACATTGCATGAGGTTGTTCTGACCCAAGTGCAGGACCTGGCACTTGGCCTTGAACCATCAGCTTCAGCCCATTGAACCAGCCTGTCCAGATCCCTCTGTAAAGCCTCCTTACCCTCAAGCAGATTAACACACCTACCTAACTTCAGTGTCATCTGCAAACTTACTGAGGGTGCCCTCGATCCCTTCACCCAGATCACTGATAAAGATATTAACCAGAACTCGACACAATACTGAGCCCTGGGGAACACCACCTGTGACCAGCCACCAACTAGATTTAAATCCATTTACCACCAGTATCTGGGCCTGACCATCCAGAGAATCATTTGTCCAGTGAAGTGTATGCCCATCCAAGCCATGAGCAGTTTCTCCAGGAGAATGCCGTGGGAAACTGTGTCAAATTCTTTGCTAAAGTATACAACATTCACAACAATTTCCTCATCCACTGAGTGGGTCAGCTTGTCATAGAAGGAGATGACATCAAACAGGACCTGCCTTTCATAAACCCATGCTGACTGGGCCTGATCACCTGTTTGTCCTGCATGTGCCACATGAAGGCACTCAAAATTACCTGCTCCATAACATACTCTGGCATCAACATTGGGCTGAGAGGCTTGTAGTTCCCCAATCCTTCTTCTGTCTCTTCTTGCAGTTGTGTGTCACATTTGCTAACCTCCAGTCAACTGGAACCTCCCAGTTATCCAAGACTGCTGATAAATGATGGCAAGGGGCTTGGTGAGAACTTCTGTCAGCTCCCTCAGTACTTTTGGGTGAATCCCATCTGGCCTCATAGACTTGTGTGTGTCTAAGTGGTTTAGTAGGTCACTGACCATTTTGTCTTGGGGGTTTCATTCTGCTCCTCATCCCTCTCATCCAGCTCTGGGAGCTAGGCACTCAGAGGACAACTGGTCTTAATATAAAAGGCAAAGACTAAGGCAAAGGTGGCATTTAGTACCTCAGCCTTTTCCTCATCCTTGGTCATTGTGTTTCCCTCTGCATTTAATAAATGAAACATAATTATGATCTTCACCCCTTTCCTTTTTTTTTTTTTTTTCCTCTTGCCAAGGATGATGTATCAGGTTTTCAAGTGGAAAATGAATTCTGATACATAGCAGTGTTACCATTGTGTTTTTCAGAAGTATATCTACAGAGTGGTTGTGATTGCAGAAATATCAGTCTGCAGAGTAAGTAAAAGTATATGACTGCTTTTCAATACATTGATTTTTTTTATTTTTTTTTTCCATTGGAAACTCTCCAGTGGGTCAGTTGCAGCGTCCCTTTGGGCAGACACTCAGATTAAACTATAATGTGGTTTGACTGTGAGTTGGCAATAGGAGAAAATATTGAAAGACATTTCTGGAAGTTTAGTATTGCTTTTAGAATACTGAATTTAAATTTAAAAGACACCTTGATCACTCTTATGACCAACCAGACAGGCTGCAAATAAATGGCCAATTCTTTTCTTTATTTTGTCTTACAGATGGTCTTGGAGTTCCATTATAATATCCTGAATGACCAGATTAATATGTGTCTAGTATTATAATCTAAAAAACTGTCTAATTCTTCTTTAACTTCCATCTGTTTTCTAGAACTCTAGATGTTTAAACTTTAAAACCAGGTAGGTCTTGCCTTTCCATATATAGACATCAGGTCCCCTCCTCTCTAACTATTTGGAATAAGACGAAAGTGCATTCACTTTAAATAGAGTAAGGTATACACCCATTTCTAGAACTACATGTTCTACTTCAAGGGACTGAAAGCCATGAACTAATACATTTCTAGGTATACATATTTTCTATTTCAGGTTTCAGAAAAGAAGGGGAGATTCCAAAGAATCCAGGAAAAAGATGTTGTTCCTGACATTTCTTATATATATGCAGAAATTTCAAATAAAGGTATAATGAAAAAATAAAGAAACTGGTTAAGTCAAAATTCAAAATGTAAAAGACCTAAATGCCATAGAGCCTGATTTTCAGGTCTTGTGTCTATTGCAACTTGAAAAGCTTAAAGTAATGCTGCTTTCAAAGTAATAACTTATCTAAAAAAAAAAAAAAAGTATGGTGCCTTATAAAGGATACAGGGAAAAGTCACACAAATTAATGAAGAAAATTATTATTTTCAAGTAAGTTATTACTTTTGTCTTTATATTTTATACCTTGAATTACTTCTCTCATGGGTGGTTGTACAGCCTCCCAATAATTTTGCATTTGCACTATGATCCAGTAACATAGACTAACAAATTCAAACATTGATAGTGGCCTAATGTTACAGTGAGGTCTTAGCAAGGTTTGATCAGGAGTAAATACCCCTAGGTCAAAGCAGCCATCCAGTATGAACTCTGTGGTTATGTGAATAGCTTTTTACCTTACTACTATTTTAGAGCTTATATGAGAGTATCTAGCTAAAAACATACCTTTAAATTGCTATAATAATTTCTAACACTTCAAACAATTACCCTCTTTGAACTGTTCCTCTTTGGTTACACTAGTAATTTTAATGTTGTAAGGTTTCTTTTTTATCTACCTTTCCACTTTTCTGCATTTATCAGAGAAGTACAAAGATTTTTATGTGGTGTTCAAAATACTCCCCTTCTGTCTAGTGTAAGATTTTAACAGATAAAACTGATCCATTTCTAAAATGTGACTCAGCATAACTTTCCTCAAACTATATGAAATTGTATTATTTACTTGTAATTTGCTGTCCACAATGAGACCTCACAATGAACTTGCTTAGATCAGACAAAAGTAAAAAAATAGATGTGACAGACTTCTTCCTGTAGTTTTTCTGTTCCCTCTACAATTTACAGATGTATCAATTCACAGCTGCCTTTCTGCAGTAGCTCAGAGAAGGCTGGAGGTGAGCTGGGGCAGAAGAATGGAGGTGAGCACTGATGTCAGGCTGTGCAGAGACACCCTCCTTTTCTAACTGATTGCTAGTGGATAATACTGAAAGCCGTTACAGCAAATGGCATGGAAATACTTAACTCGAAGAATTTCCAGTGAGCAGGAAATGGTGAGGGTTTCCTCATGGTTCTTTTGTTCAGGCTCTTACACAGTTAAATCCAAACAGCAACAGGTAGAGCAATACAGTTCTCTTCATTGCTATTCCCTGAAAATGGTCATTGGAACAGATTTGAAATTTCCATACCTAAGCCTTGCAGTAATGATCAAATCCAGTCTTTAGTATTCATCCATCACACTGTGGTGGGAAACAAATTTTGATAAATGCTTTCAGTCTCATCACCAAGACATGGAAAGTCATTTGGAAAGCTCTCTAATGGCTCAAATGTCTTATTGTCTATGGCATCTGCAAACACATTGATAAGAACAATGCCTAAATTAAACTGACACTGCTGTATCCGAGAGGCTTTTCTGAGTTGCACATGGTTAACAAGCAGTCTTACAAAGTGGGAGCACAAATGCCTTTCTTCTACATGGAAGGGGATGGAAAACAACATTCCTTCTCACTGGAATTGGTCCAAATGTTATTAAATGCTTACAGAGAATAGCTTTATGCTCAGGACACATTCAATACACAAAACCAATCTTGCAGTTTATGTTTTTGGGAGAGAGAAGGGTACTAGGGTAAAAGTTGGTCAAACAACAGCTGCAGAAGCTCATATTTGCTTTCCCCTGTTTCTGGAGCTGTCAATCTCTTTTAAAGCATGCGCGCAATGAACACTTCCCCTATTTCCATTGATATCCAGTCCCTAAATATTCTATATTGTACACGGAAAAAAAATTATAGTACACTGCCAATTTCAACACTACCCTTTTATGTCTGTTAAGAGGAATTGAGAGTATAATCATATATGATGCTTGATATTTCTTCATGAGTCAGTACTGAACAATCTATCAAACACAAAGTGAAACTTGCTACCACAGAAGTTACTAAACTCAACATTTTACAGTCAAAACTGAAAATGTAGTTTTTACAGACACACACACACAGTGGCACATTGACATTAATCTGAGCTGGATGATGCTTTGAAGACAGAGATAATAAAACATTTCACCTCTGAATATTTTGTTCCTATACTGAAGTACTTTTACTGATCCATTTTCAGTTACTCTTTGTCTGACAGCTCCATTTCTTTATCTGTTTTGGGTAGGATTTTTCAGGATGGCCTTAAGGGGTCAAACACATCATAACAATGAGTGGCTAATATTTGAGATTTTTCTGGCAATCATGTACTTGGGTAACTGCCTGTTAGAGATGCAAAACTGTGGACAGAAAAAATAGAATATTCTTATTAGAAAGCTGCTATATAGTGATAGCAGTAAAAATTGCCTGAAGAGTGATATTAAATGTTAGACTTTCACATCAGAAACCTATGAAAGGTTTGATTCTCAATTTATAGTCTTGGGTACCTAGATTTTCTATGTTTTGCAGATGTCCACACCCTTGAATTTACCATGGACAAGTACCTAAACCATACCCACCAAAAGAACCCCAACCATCTTTTTTCAAGATTATTTTACTTGTCATCAAGCAAAAGCAAAACTAATTTTTCTATAATATAGCTGTGTAAAACTTCTCACCACAAATTCTGCACATTCATAAACTTCTTTTTCAAGCACTAAACTTTTGGCCTCTTCTGAAACCTAGTGTTTCTCTAAGTGACTTCACTGTATTAAATCCTATGACTTAAAATATGAAGAATGTTAGTTTATATTGAAGCACTATCTTTCTTCTTTCAATTAAGCAAAAGGGTAAACAGCTCAAAGCATATCCCATCACAACTAGATGTTTTATGCAAATGGCTATGATTAAGAGCTAAAACCACTTAATCTTCAGTTGCATTTTACAATTTGGTGCAACAGAAATGCAAAAAACCTTTACTTGCTTAGATTAATCTATATGTTTACCGACTCTTCCACTAAGTATTTGTAGGTACTAATCTCATGGAATAAACTGCCATGGAACATGTTTTAATGCCATATATATCAAGTCCTTGTAATAGTAAAGCTGAAAAGTAAATAATTGAAACACTTCCAAGAACACAAAATAATTAACCAAACCTTAAATGAGTTCATATTACGCTGTTACTGCTTTAATCTCTAAAGATAGTAAAACTGTTTCTTTTTCACATCCATCTCCTGAAGACTTCAGTTTTCTTTTAAGAAGATGAAAGTTGACAGTGATAAATTTACAAGTACAGTAGTGTATGCATATCACTGCTGCTCAAAGTGTGACTTTAGCCCTTAAATAACTTTAGTGTTTTCCAAGAAGTCAACTGTTTTGAAAGTTTTCCTACTAAACAAAAATTATTTCTGGAAGGAACCCAATGTGTATTTTAGTGAAGAATTAAAATAATTCAACTGGTAAAAGAAAGAGCATTCAAATTTTTTTACAAAGCATCTTCCCGAAAATTGAAGTTATTTCCTTTCATAAAAGATTTGCTCAGAGTGAAGCACATACTAAGAGAAAGTGTGGTTCATGGAAAAAAAAGTTTTATACTATGCAAATGAATAAAATTTTCAAATTATCTATCAGACATTCTCCAAACAAGAACAGAATAAGGCATTTTTTTAGTATTGCAAATGAACTCCCATAGTCCAGGAGGAAGTAGTTAACAACCTACTATGACAACTAGATATTCACAAGCCTATGGGGCCAGATGGGATGCAACCAAGAGTGATGAAGGAGGTGGCAGAGGAACTTCCCAAGACACTCTCAGAAGTCCTTTTTAACAAGGGAGGTTGCAGACAACTGATGGCTTGCCAATGTGATGTCTATCTACAAGAAGGGCTGGAAGGAGGATCCAGGAAACTATAGGCCTGTCAGCCTGACCTCAGTACTGGGAAAGATTATGGAACAGTTTATCTTGAGAGTACTTACACAGCATGTACAGGATAATCAGGGGATCAGGACCAGTCACCATGGGTTTGTGAAAAGCATGTCCTGCTTATCTGACCTGATCTCCTCCTATGACCAGGTGACACATCTAGTGGATGAGGAGGGGCTGTGGATATTGTCTACTTGGACTCTAGTAAGGTCTTTGACACTGTCTTCCACAGCATTCTTCTAGAGAAGCTGGCAGCTCATGATTTAGACAGGTGTACTCTTCTCTGGATTAAAAACTGGCCAGATGGCTGAGACCAGAGAATGGTAGTGAACTGAGTTAAGTCACAAGTGGTGTTCCCTAAGGCTCAGATTTAGTACCAGTCTTATTTAACACCCTTATAAATGACTTGGATCAAGGGCAGCCTCAGTAAGTTTGAAGACAACACCAAACTGAGTGGGAGTGTTGATCTCCTTGAGGGTAGGAAGGGTCTGTAGAGGGATCTGGACAGGCTGGATCAATGGGCTGAGGTCAGTTGTATGAGGTTTGAGTAGGCCAGGCACCAGGTCCTGCACTTGGGGCAGAACAATCCCAGGCAACAATATGGGATTCAGGAAGAGTGGCTGGAAAGCTGCCTGATGGAGAGGGATCAGGGGGTGCTGGTGGCCAAGAAGGCTAACAACATTTTGGCCTGTATCAAAAATAGTGTGTCCAGATGCTGCAGTTGATCTAGAGGAGGGCAACAAAGCTCATGAGGGGTTTGGAGAACATGGCTTATGAGGAACAGCTGCAGGAACTGGAAATGTTTAGTCTAGAGAAGAGGAGGCTGAGGTGAGACCGTATTGCTCTCTACAACTACCTGAAAGAAGGTTGTAGTGAGGTGGGGATCAGTCTCTTCTCCCAGGTAACTAGAGATAGGATGAGAGGAAATGGTCTTAAGTTGCACCAGGGGAGGTTTAGGTTGGATATCAGGAAAAATTTCTTGGAAAAGATTGCCCAAGGAAGTGGTGGAGTCACCATCCCTAGAAATGTTCAAAAAATGTGTAGACATGGCACTTCAGGACATGGTTTAGTGGTCATGATAATTTTGGGTTGACAGACTTGATCTTAGAGGTATTTTCCAACCTTAATGATTCTATGATCAAATGATCATTAAGGTTGCATAATTTCTGTGTGTTAGACCATGAATGCCTCAGCAAGATGTGTTTTTACAGGATGAGATATGAAAACTTTGTGATAATAACTTTTAAATATAGTTATAACTGGAAGTTGAAAATGTGGCTTCCATTTATTGTGGGATCAGAAGCACCTGACTAGAGTTATTAATATATGGTAAATTGTCATCTTTCAGTAGCACAGGTTTTTCTTTAAAGCAATAACCTAAGATGCATCACAGATATTAAATCCTGCAGAAGTGTGAAAAAAATCACCTTGCTTTCATAAAAGTACAAATATTATTAGAATGAAAGAAAATAAGATTAGAGCACTTGATAACACAGACATGCTTTGTACTGCTTTGTAGTGAAAGTATTTTTTCTCAATGTAGTTGAAAATATTATTATTATTATCTAACATATCTAAGATACTGTTACCATGCTAAAACATGAACACCTAAAAGTGTTCATTGTCTAAGAACTTCCTTGAGATCTCTGATAGAACTATGGAACTATCTTGGGTAGAGACCCGGCAAACAACAGTCTAGAAACACAGTGTTGCTTCTTCTACATGACTACACAAGCAGGTGATAATGAATAAGAATTCAGTCTATGCATACCAAGCAGAAAAGTAGCAAGAACTTAAGGCTCCTAGGATAGAGTCAATTAATGAGTTTGTGTTTATCTAAAGGTAACATGGGTATATTAGAAGTGGGGTTACAGATAACAGCTACAAAGGTAAGATCAAAGTAGGTATTTCTGGCTTAGTGGTAGCATAGCTAGCCACATAAAATAGTATGGCTTGCTCTGAGGAGCTTATATTTTCACATAGAAAACCTATGAATGAGGTCACTGCTCTGCAGATTATTGCATTGGTATTGTATTTATTGTATTGTACTGGTCTAGTTTTATTGTATTTAAAGTTTTAATTTCAAAAGTTATCTCACTACAGATATAGGTGAAATGTGTACAAAACTCTGCAATATTTTTATGAAACACAACACTGCTAGAAAATTGCCATCTTCATTCCCTGAGTCACTACCTCCAGATTGTAAACACAGAAGTATAAATGTGAAAACTGTTAGCAATTTTCTTTTCTAGTATTTCTAATACACATAATATATCAGAGGAAATAATCCTAAATTCTCTCCTCAGATAGGCAGTGCCACATAACTATTTCCATATCCAGATGTTAAACCTTGCCTTTGCCCTCACAGACTTTTGTTGTATTGCACACCATATTATGCTGTCAATAAAAACATGTGTCACAAAGAAAAGTTTATTTGTGGAGGCAGAGCCTAGGAAGAGGAGGAAACATAAGACAAAATCAATACCAAAACAAGATCAATAAAACAAATTAGATCTACAATATTGTTCATCCTATTCCTGTTTAAATTTTATTTACTAGGCCCTCAGCAGTTTTCTACTGTAAATTGGATTTTTGCAATTCCTCCAGTGTGCTACAGAAAGTGTTCAGGAAACCAGTTCTAACTTTAAAACTTAAAGGGTATATAAATATTGTTTCTTCACTTATGGGGAAAAAAAAAAAAAAAAAAAAAAAAAACAAAACAAAAAAAACCCACAAAAAAGTCCCAACACATGACAAATGAAGAATGTGAAAGTAAATAAATATTAAATATTAAATAGTTACAGCAGATAATCTGAAAGTAATTAATATTCTGTAGCTTGTGGGAATGTGTTTATCCTAGCAAGGATTTACCAAAGGGTGTGTCAAAAGGGGGATATTCTGATCTTTTGTTGACATCAACCACATGAATGTGGTGACCTTACACTTCTGACACTACAGAAAGTCTTGTGCCATGGACTTGGACTTAATGTCTTTGAGGTTGGCTCATATGAATGAGATGGATTGCTGCTTAAAATAACAGCCAAGCAATTAACTGCCGTTCTTGAAATGGTAGCTACATGGGTTACACAGCAATATTCAAAGTGATAGGTATCCACGTATGAGAAAGAGATGTGTTTACATGGCAAAGCTTTGGTAGCAGGGTGGAGAAGCACTCGTGGCTTCTGAAAGAAGATGCCAGATACTGCCTCTATAATGAACACAGCAAATTCCAGACAGCTCCAAGATGGACCCACAACTGGCCAAAGATGAGCCTCTACAGATATATAGATACATATACATATACAAGAAAAGGTAAAAAAATGCTGTACAGCAGCATCTGGGAGAGGGGAGTGAGAACATGTGAGAGAAACAGCTCTGCAGACACCAAGGTCAGTGAAGTAGGAGCAGAAGAAGGTGC
This sequence comes from Megaceryle torquata, assembly GCA_024611175.1. Lineage (NCBI taxonomy): Eukaryota > Metazoa > Chordata > Aves > Coraciiformes > Cerylidae > Megaceryle > Megaceryle torquata. Next base: position 45,497 of record JANIJG010024538.1, read on the forward strand.
TTCAGGTGCTGGAGCAGAGATTCCCCTACAGCCTGTGGTGAAGACCATGCTGAGCCAGGCTATTCCCCTGCAGCCCATGGAGGTTAATGGTGGAGCAGATATCCAAGGGGATATGAAGGGCTCGATGCCAAAGCAGGTTGGTGTGCCCTGAAGGAATCTGTAACCTCATGGAGAGCCCATGCTGGAGTATGGTACTGACAGGATCTGGGGAGAGAGAAGCCCATGCTGGAGCAGGTTTGCTAGCAGGATCTGTGGTACTGTGGGAGACCCATACTGAAGCAGTCCATCCCTGAAGGACTGTACCCCATGCAAATGACCCACTCTGGAGCACTTCTTCAACTGCAGCCCATGGGAATGACCCACATTGGAGAAGTTCGTGGAGGACTATCTCACATGGGAGGGACCCCACACTGGATCAGGACAAGAGCATGAAGAGGAAGAAGCAGAAGAAGCAACGTGATGAACTGACTGCAAACCCCATTCCCTATCCTCTCTGCCACTCTTAAGGGGGCGAGATAGAAGAACTGTGTGCAAAATTGAGCCTGGGAAGAAGGAATGTGCTTATAGATTTGTTCTAATTTCTTATTATTCTGCTTTCTTATTAATTGGCAAGAAATGAAATTAATTTTCCTCAAGTTGAGTCTGCGTTGGCCATGACAGCAATCGGTAAGGGATCTCCCTGTCATTATCTTGACGCATGAGATTTTAAATTTATTTTCTCCACCCATCTTGTTGAGGACGTGGAGCAATAGAGTGGCTTGGTGTAGACCTGATGACCAGCCAAGGTTAATCCACCACACTAGAAAATGAAGTGTATATGAAAATAAAGATGAATCCTAAGAAAAAATTCCTTCTCCATTAAAGTTACAACAGTGCTTTTCCTATGAATGATCACAGGATCACAGGATCGAAGGATGTCAGGGGTTGGAAGGGACCTTGGAGATCTTCAAGTCCAACCCCCCTGCCAGAGCAGGATCATATAATCCAGCACAGGTGACAAAGGAACCCATCCGGGAGGGTTTTGAAAATCTCCAGAGAAGGAGACTTCACAACCTCTCTGGGGAGCCCCTTCCAGTGCTCTGTGACTCTCGCAGTAAAGAAGTTCCTCCTCATGCTAAGGTGGAACCTCCCGTGATCCTGCAATGATCACTGCTTCAATTAATTAATTGATCCAAATATGGGTGAAAAGTGAAGGCAAAACCAGGCAGAAACTCATGGAATAGATGAATCTAAAAAAATGTATTTTTGTAACACCCAAATGTTTTCCTCAGTTTCTTATCTCAAAGAGTAATCAGCACTTAAGGTGTGTATAAGAGCAGGGCATGGAAAGAGTGGTTTAAAAACTAAGGTGAACAGTTAAGATAGTGCTGGTCTTTTGAAAGCAACAAACAGTACTAAGGTTTCTATGTACCAGGCTAGATGACTAAGGAGAATCTCTAAAATACATTTAACTTGAGCATGGCATATATGAAAAACAGAATCAAGAACAAAATGTCTTAGAAGCAAGATGATATTCAAACAAAGAAAATTAATTAATCACCTCTACTGATCTCTGGAGGAAGTGCTCTTAAAAGCATGTTCTTGTAGCATTAGTAGATCCTTTCTATGTGTACTTGTCTAGCTATTTATTCTATGCTGTGAACATCCCTAGTATCAATGGAAACTCCCATATTTTGATTTAAAAATGCATGTAAAATTTCACTACCACAAAACACATTAATTTTAATGTGCAGGAAGTGTAACTGCCTTAAAAAAAAAAAAAAAAAAAAAAAAAAGGAATTTGTGCTTGAATCCTGAGGCATCAACATAACACAAGAGAAAAAGGGTTAGTTCACAAACATGAATAACCAGTATTTCTGGCATGATATTTCAGGCTAAAATTAATTTTATCAAAAAAATCCCCAAATCACCCAAACTCCCTCAGATCTCAGGTCTGTGTTTCAAATAGGCATCTAGAGACAGCTCAGCTCAAGTTTTCAGTCTAATCCCTACCAAAAGTGATACAGAGTTCTCACTTACTTTTCACAGTCAGCTTTAGCTTGCAAACACTTTGTTAATGTATCTGAAATAGCCTTTACATGTAGGGGGCATGTACTTTATTTAAAGTAACAGTAAAGTAACAAGCTTAAAAATGTTGTAGTATAGTGGCTACATGAAGGATTAGGTATAAAAACCCTTCTAGATCCACACTTGCCAATATCTTTTACTATCTCTGTTAATCTTTCTTCAGAACTCTCTCACATCTCAAAGGCTGAAAAGATATACAGCTATATCAAATGTTATAGGAATTTTCTCTAGAGTTAACAATATGGTCAGCTTCAGTCCCACATCCATTTGCAAGCTTAATTTCCCAACTGAAGGCATTCGAACTGCATTAATTATCAGCAGACTAATGACATCTCTCTGTCTGCCCTTAGATAGAAGGAAAACTATCCTCGAGGTCAACTCATTGCAAGCTTTATATATCTCATCCTCTGAAATTATCATCCAATTCATTTATACTAGATCTGTCAATTAACTGCTAGTACCTCCATTGCTTGTGCCTCTATCCACGCCTAACTGCATCACTGAACGTTACATCTCTTTCCTTTAGAAAGCATGTCCCTATGTCCTCGGGAAAAAATATGTTCTTTAAACCAAGATATGATAAAGTATCTCCCTTTAGGAAAACAAAACCAAAACCAAAATAAAACATATATTTGTTCTTTCTGCTCTTACCACTAGGCTTCTTAACCCATATTTATTTTCTTTCAAACTAAGAATTCTGAACACAATTCATTTTTCTTCTATCTCTACCTCTTTTTTTGAAAGTATGCCTACTGCCACCTATATAATATTGCCAAACAGCCCCCACTTTCACCATTATTTTGTTGGGATTCTTAATGTTTCCTACTCTAGTGCTGCAGTCACTGCATTATTTATTATTTTCATGTATCCCTACTTCAGGGAACAACAAAGTGATACAGCCTGATTATCATTCTACTCCAAGGCAGTATCAACCTCTTGAAAGAAATAAGGCAAAAGTAAAGGAAACAAATACTTACAGAACATGTAAATGACAACTAAAGAGGAATATATTAAATAACAAATAATTTAGAAGTTGCAGATAGAAGTACTGAGTTAATAAGCTGTCTATTATTATTGTTGACAGAGTATAATATGCAAACTAAATATCATTAAAATGAGATTTCAGAATGTTGTATGACTCCATTGCTTTTAAAAAGACATTTGAAAATTACAACTTTCTACATTTAGGTATAAGACAGTCACTCCACTTATCTTCTTATGTTTATATTCATGACTATCTGAGTCAACAATTTAGGGAAGATTTGAGTAAAATGGGTTTCAACATAAATTTCGAGAGACCTGAATCAAGTTATTCTTTTAGAAAGGTACTTAGGAAGCCAGTGACTTTGCCCTTAAACATACTTAAAGAGCATCCAAACATCAAATAAAAATTTCAGTTTGTTATTTTTCCATTACTATCAATTTATACATTTATATTTAAGGGTTAGAATTATTCTTTTTACTATCTGGATTAGCTATAGTCCAGCAAAGAGCAGTTACTATTCAAAATGCCTTGTTCAGACATCCTGTTGAAAGAGGGTACTCCTGCATGTCAAGGTTTCATAGAAGGTTAGAGTCTGCCTGCACAAGGCACAGTCCCAGAACTGTTCTAAGGATAGTCACACAGTGCTATCCAAAACAAAATATTAATCAGAGAGCTATCTCTGAATTCTCATTTTGTTCTGATACTTAATTATGATGCTGAAGATTTTGCATCTGTCCATGTAAATTTAGGATGCTGAATACTTTCCTGATGAAAGAACTGCCTCCAAAATCTCACTCTGTTTAGAAACATCAAGGTATGGAAATATCTGGGTTTTACATTTATTGTTAAAACACCATCAGAGGAAATGGATTATTCTTTCCTATTTCACTTCAACGTCAAAAACTCAATGCTGTGTTTCACAGTCTCCAGTTCCTAAAATGTCAACATACAAAATAATGCACATGATTATCATTCCTCATGCTGAAGTCAGTTATCAGACTGTACAGATGGAAAAAAAAAAAAAAAAGGAGAGAACTGATCTCTGGCAAACCTGCATTCTTGTACCTGCTATAATGATCTTTAATACAAAAAAGTTCTAATAGTCTGTAGTGCAGTTGAAAGATATAACAGGACTTCTAAAATGCTGTCAGAGTAATGACCAGTTCTGTACTGTGATCAAAGACAGTTGTTTGAAGAGAAAGGAGGAGAGATGCAGGTTAAAAACAAACAAACAAAAAGTCCATATATTTAGGAGATGTCACTAATGTCCTGAAGGCTGTTTTGAACTGGATTGTGGCCATGATCTTCAGAACGTTTGGTGTATACATAGCAACCACGTCTTTTACAAGCTTTTAGGTCACAACATGGGGGTTGGACTCAAAGATCTCCAAGGTCCCTTCCAACCCCTGACACCCTGTAATACCTGTGATACAACAACTATTACTTAGGTCTTTTTCTATAGAAACTGAAAGGTAAATGCTAAAGGAGAATCAAAGTTCGTTATGTGATGCCTTTTCATTTCAAATAAGTTTTCTGACCTGCTCTTAAATTCAAGCACCTAAACTTTTGTTAAAATCTTGTAAGACCAACATAGGCACTACAGCAGGCTTTCTGGTCTTACACTACACTCTGCTTTTAGACCTTTCTAAGGATACACTGGTTTTGGGTATTTTATAAACTGGTTCAGGGTTTTGATTTTTTGTTTTTAATTTACTGATAACAATCCAAATATTTCTATAATTATTTTTTTAAATATCTTTACACCTTTTCACAAAATCAATGATTCAAACTGACTGCTACACAATAGTTAATATGGTAGAACATAAATTTCACATTGTACTACCATGAAAATGCAAACTGTTTCTGTGGTGCTTTCTTAAGAGTATATTTCTAAATAATAATTTAAAGCAAATTTAATTTCTTTTAGCACTTTTCTCTTGGAAGCAAAATTATAGTAGCTACTCTTTGTGAAAATTCAGGAAGATTTTGTTTTATTTTCTTTTGTAAAAATTAAACCGTGTCAGTTTGCATTCAAATTTAGTTCAATTAACAAAGTGTTTGTGCTTTGAATAATTGGATATTGGAATATCTTGGGATAGGGGAAGGGTATTTTTGTTTCTTTCTTTCTTCTTGTGAAGAAAAGTAATTACTTTATACTATAAACTCTGATAAATTGCTTGGAGCTAGAAAAAGCTTTATGATATCCTAAAACCCCAAGTTTTAGATATAATAACATTTTTGGCTCATTTGTTTTCATATAAAATAAGAGATATTTTTATTTTAACTGGATCAGTACTGATTTGCTACTCAGTCTCATTTACTGTTTTGATTTTTTGCCTCCAAATCTTGTTTTTCCTACTTGCTCCAGCCTCATGCAAGGCTTAGTCATTCTCCTGTGACCCACTGATCTTAGTTTTCTCTTTTGCTCTAACTTACTTGAATTGAATTGCTATGTTCTCCCTTTCTAGAGACAGAATACCATGTGACCCACACTAAGAAATCAGCAGGAAAGAAAGTTGAGCCTAGTGTATAGAAAGGATTCTTATTCCTTTTGTCATATTTTGAGGTTGCTAACATACTCCTTTCTGTCCTCAGAGCTTTACTAAGCTTTTGCTAACTCACTAAGTTGTTAAACCTCTTTTCACTGGAAATCTGTCCTTCAACAGTCATTCCTCAAAAGCTATGGTTCTCCTCTGTCCTCCATTATGCAATGCTACCTTACAAGTCATCCTTTCTCATGGTAAAGTTAATCCCCAAAGACAAAAATAAATTTGTATACTGGATGATGTAGCAACAGCCAAATGCTATAGTTGCACAGTAATACTGGAAGTAGCATGCTGCATGGGACCAAATTCAGCCAAGAGCCTCGTCACTCCATCTCCAAGTGTGTGAAAATCCTGGTGAAGGAATGAAGGCTCAACTTGTTCCTAGGAGAGAAGACGACAGACAGCTATATGGAGACATAACCCAGTTAGGTAAGAAAATTTAGCACTGTGTTTCAAAGCAGTCCTTCCCATGCACCAATATTTTGTTTTTCCCAGTTTCTGCCTATTTTTCCATCAACATTCTCTGTTATTTGCAGTTCTCCTTTCTTTCTACTATTTTTCCTCTACCCTTCAGTCTTTTGCTAACTCTTTCCTCAGGGTACCATCTATTATCCTATTACCTAAAGAGACATCTTCAGCTTTGCTACAAAGTCTTTATGGTCACCTGTATCCAAATACATCAAGACTATAAATGTTACTCTTACTACTTTTCAGATTCAGTGTAGAAATGGTACTGATTAATAGACCATACTCATTATCACAAAAATACTTCCTTAGACACACTGGGCTTATGCTTTATGGAAAATATACCTACTTCCACTTACAGAGGCATGCATTGGCGTTTGTTTACTCAGCAAGTTGCCAAAACTGTTTGTGAATGCCTTGATAGAAGGTTCATAATGTACTTTTACATATCCAAAGTCAATATTGTCACTGACAGTATTTCATTAGCAAGTTCTTCTAAGATAATTTGATTTGATTAATTATGAAGGCTGAGAATTTTAGGAACCCCCCGTTGAGCAGTATCAGTCAACGGGAATCACAGTGACTGGTAATGAGGAGAGGAGATCTGCCAGGAGACAATACTTGATATCAAGTCTGTTGGTAATAAACACTGCTAGTAATCTTAAAACAAATAGTTCCTGAGTAATTTTAATTCCTAGCATCCTTACTCAGTATTAGCAATGAGTTTCCAGTTTATGTCTTGTTAGAATAAAGAGGTGTGTATTTTTCCATTAAATTGCACTCAGACTGGTCTGGCAAGTATGAGGAATGACAGTCCTGTAGGACTAAAGAAAATGACTTCTAAGTCACTCTTGGAATTTCATGTATTTTATCCAGGCTGTTGGGATAAACAGGGAGACCGTCCATCAGAGTGAAGCCACAAAGATGAGAGTGTTGATTCAGAGTATTTAATTTGTTTTGGGAAATATTAATAAGACTTCTATTAAACTTTGAGGAATAAAATTGTTTCATCAGAGCAACTGGAATGCTAGTAAAAGACATTAAAATGTCATCCACATATATCTTTGAAAAAAAAGAAAATCTCATTAACCTCTTTAAAAATCAGACATCTTGCCCTTGATGCAATTATGCAATAATTAGAACAAGTATTAATAAAAAAGGAAATTTTCCATTAAAGTGAAGATGTACCCTGTGGTCAAAGGACAGGATACAGCAGGGGCTAGTCCTTTCCTTTCAGAGGATGATAGAGATTTCAGCTGATATCAAAGGAAGAGTCTTGCTATTAAAAATGCTTGACTAAAATATGCAATATTTTTTTCCTAATCCTTCCATTTGTATGAATCTATTAACTTAACACAAAGCTTGCAGTATGCACTGACAAGACTAGCTGTTCTCAGTTAAGCCCCAAAATGTCAAGAAAATATCTATTCAAATTTGGATTATTTATCATAAAAAAAAATAAAATAAATCAGAAATTGTCCTGAATGTGATGATTTCCCTCAAGCTCGCCTTTAAAAAAATTTTATTTATTTATTTACAGCTTTATAGCCTTCGCTAGAGAAATGTGAAAGGCATGGTGCAATCTACTGAGAAGCCCACTCCAAACAATAACAAATTCTATAATGAAAATAATAAAAAAACCCCAAAACTGCAGAAATATAACATGTTCTTCACTTGTTTTTGTCTGCTCAGTGTTACCAGTGGGCTAGAATGGTTAATAATAAGCAGAATATCTAGATCTATGTCAGCTGCTGTTTCTTTACTGATTGAAAAGAGAATTTGAGACAAAACCTATTTCCATAATCTAATTTTGAGGTGACAAAAATAGATGAGATTCAGTGATTAAAGCTGGAAGATAATTCCTATTTTAAAGGTACGACTTCACTTATATGAAATGTCAATTCCTAAATGAACAATTAAAGAAAAAGACGTGAATGTCATTTGACATCTGCTCTGTGTGTTGCAGGTGTCTCAGTGCAAGTTGCAAGTGTACCTGAAGCTTAATTTCTGGAAATGACTAGGTATTACTATCCCCTTACTATCTATTAAAGGGATGTTACTAATGTTTACAAATATCTGAAGGATGGGTGTCAAGTAGAAGGGTCTTTTTTCAGTTGTGCCCTGTGATAGGACAAGAGGTAATGGTAGCAAGGTGAAACACAGGAGGTTCCACCTCAACATGAGGAAAAACTTTTTCACAGTGAGAGTGACAGACAACTGGAACAGGCTGCCCAGAGAGGTTATGGAGTCTCTTTCTCTAGACATTTTCAAGACCCGCCTGGATCCATTCCTGTGTGGCCTGCCCTAGGTGTTCCTGTACTGGCAGGGAGGTTGGACTTGATTGTCTCCAAAGGTCCCTTCCAACCCCTACCATTCGATGATTTTTAGTAAAGGACTAGGAATTATTGCAATTAAATTTCATTTTCCTTTTCAAGCTTGAGGCTGCTTTTTTTCTCTTTCTGTGCCTCCTTCTAGTTTAGTTTCTTACAGAAAACAAATGACTGTCATTCCATGTGTCATGTCTCAGTACTGAAAAAATATCCATTCCTGATCCAGAGTACAATCTGTTGCTTGCAATTTTAGCAAGCAGACAATAATGTTTGTTGTCTTATCTCTCATTCTTGCTCATACTTAGGACAAATGTCTGACATATAGATATCTACTCTGGTTTTGTTTTTTTGGGGCGTTTTTTTAGGATGCTTTTCAAGATTCCTAAACAATGATTATTACTGAAAACATGACAACTGTTAGGTTACCATGGGACTGGAAGGAACTCATCCATTCCTTCTGCTAGGAACAGCTGTCTGCCTCCACCAATCTGTGTGTCTTGTCTTATGCTATACTTTATGCCACAGAACAAAATTATGTTATTATTCTGACTTCTTACACTTTTTGTTATCTTCAGGACTCTTGAGTACCTGTAGTATGAATATGGACAGTGATTCCCCTCCACGAAAATATCAATCAAGTAAATTCAAGTTTTCCAACAGCTAGCTTTGTACCAAAAGATTCTTTTGTAGTAGTAACTTTTACAAGAGGGATGGATGAAAAATAATTTCAGTAAACTCTTGATTTTCCACAGTCCTCCTTGGTATATTAAGACTAGTTGTCTAGAATGTCAGGTACTTTGGTTACTGAAGCGTCATGTTTTCTGAATCCTGTCTTCCTAATGAACTGTCAAGTCATCTGTTCTGCCCATGGTCATGATTTACTAACCATAACTGATGGTGATATACTATGACATGCATTTGCCCAATTTGGATACCATTTCTCAAGTGTGAAGCTTATGCTATTGGCAGACCAGCAAGGATTCTGTAGCTTTAATTTATTCTTTTTAATTAATTCAAAAAATATGCATTTCATTAAAAAATACCCCAGACCAACAAACCTCCCTGCAAGCATACACAATAATATTCATGGATGAATTTTTCCATAACAAAATCTGTGCAGCCAGGTTACATAAACTCTCTAAGACGAAAGCCAGTATCAAGGAATTGATCAGATATGGGAACTAGGAATGTAGTTGAAGCTTCTTGACACTTGAATACTAATATTAGTTGCAAACAACAGCAAGCAAGCTCTCATAGTGTTTTTAATATCATTAATTTTTTTGTACAATAGCAGGCCATAAATCATAAAAAGTATAATGCCATAATAAAGTATGTTATTAAATTCCTTCAAATAACTGAAAATATTTTTTTTCTTTAATTTTGTAAGGTTTGATAAAATTTACTTTATATTATTATTATAATTGGAAGCCTACATCTCAACATTGAATTTATATTCTGTAAGTATTTAGCCAATACCACTGTTAAATGCTTGAAGGAAAGATAAAATACTTCACTCTGATGGATTAAACATAATTCATGAACCAGAGACCGGCACTATTAAAACCACAAATGTGTGTGTGCCTGTAAGTGAGAGGATGCTGCTTTAATTGTCATACAGTAAAAGTATTAACTAAGAGTCATGACAAGCTTTCAACTTTCAGTTATTTTAAACTTACACTACTTACACAAAGTATAGACCAATGCATTGTTAAGTATATTATTTCATAGATAGTTTAGTTTAAAACTTAAAAAATTAGTCTGATGAAAACTAAAAGCTCTCCTAATTTTATTCTTATTTTGGGGGTTTATAGTAAGTGTTTTTACTAGTACTTAATGAATTATAAAATGGTATTGCCAACAAAAATTAGAAGTCTTATTTAGATATGACCTATTTTATCTTTCTAACACATAGAGTGTGCCAAAAAATGATTGACTCCCAAATATTATGCCAATAGTATTTTTTTTCCTAACATTGGATATATTTTACCTAAAAATCAACACATTGTAAGAAAAAAAAAAAGAAAATTGTATTATTATGTATGCTTACGTTGATGACAGAAAAAAGCTATTACTTCTGCCAACATAAGGCTTTCTCTTATAGTGAAACCTATGATATGACACTTAGAAATGTTAGCAATTTCCAATCTCAGCACCTTGATCAACATGAAGATAGTCTCACAGTGCTTTCACAGTGTTATAAAAATCTGTAAATGACCAGAAACTGTTACAAAACAATTTATACAAAATAAATAAAAACGGCATCTGCTGCTTAGAATACTTTAGCCTTATAGATAGAGTTTAAAAGGCACATTCTAAGCAAAAATTCTGCTGAGTTAACATCTTCTTTAAGGCTTGTAAGAAATTAGATGTCTATCAATGACATGCATCATCACTTCTAATGAACTGTGGAATCCAATAAAATAAGTGTGCAGATTGCACATACTTGGAAGTGGGCACAAAAATTTTGTAATTTCTCATGATTTCATGCAATGGATTTTTCATTATTATGTCATTTTGGGTGCTTCTGAAATTGAAAATCTAATAAGTAGACTAAAGCTTAAAATAGCTTAGTAGGAGGGGAAAATAACTTAGGATGGCTGAGGATTAGTCTTCATGTATTACTTGAACCATGAAGTTCTATTTCACTGGTAGAAGTACTGTCACAGCCTGTCACACTTAGCCAAGATGCAGAACCTGTGCAAATGTGTAGAAATGGACATAGGGCAAAATCAAAGACAATTGCCAAACGTCCTCTGGTAGGAGCAGTTCAGCATATTCTTGCCTGATGCGAATGCCTTGCCTAATTCCAGAATCTGTTAGCCTTGTAAGAGAGATCTGCATGTCCTGGTCTATGAAAACTATAGAAATCCCATCTTTTCATCAGCAGTTTAAATTAATGCATCAGAGTGCAAACTGAAAATGCTAGAACATGTATTCTTTTCATCATCTCCTCCACAGGGGCAGCAAACTTTGTTAGGAAAAAGGCAGGAAAACAGGAGATAGATGTGTCACATCAGCCTAGCAAGATTCACTAGAGGATGTGCATCAAAACAACATCATTCTGTATTAAAGGGGTGGTCAGCACTCATAAGGAGGAGGGAGGGAAATAATTTTTTAATCTGCTTATCAAAGATGGCAAAGAATGTACACTGTTTTCTGGATGACCAAGAGACAGACCAATCTATTAATACATCTGAAAATAAAACAAAACAAAACAAAAGTCTCTTCGGAGGTTGAGAAATTATTATTTGTTATTCTCCCAAAAGGTATTTCCCACAGAAAACCTTGTGTATTTATAGGTACTGTCTGTTCTGGCACCACTTCTGAAATTCAAAACAGATTCCTGCATATGTCTTTATGCACAATGTACCAGTAACCGAAGATTGATAACCGTTTCCATGATTCATCAATTTAGGCATTCATCGTATAATTTTCACTAATATTGGTGTAACTCTGAGGCTACAGAATTAAAACAATTCGAGTTTATTCCATAAGCACTGGTTTCTTTTCTATTAACTTGGTCCTACTTCAAGTTAGTTACAATTTCTACATTGCTTCTTTTCCTCACAAAATGAAAAGCATAATTCATTTATACTTTTATAATCTTTGCTGAAAAATTTTGCCGAGAAAACTTAGAATAAAAGCTTCAAAAGAAATCCTGGGTGTTCTGAAATAAAATGCAAAAGCCAAATTTGGTCCTTAACATTTGGCACGTTTTTCACCTGAGGTTACCATATAATCAAATATCATGTAAATCTAACTCTTCAGAAGAGTAAGCCTTCACTGAATGTTTCTGCTTTGATTAGAAACAGGACTAACACATTTTGTCAAAATTACTGCAACCAGAATAGTTATTGATAATACTAGAACATCACAATGTATTATCTTGAAACTACCTTTTTACAAAAGATAAAGAGGACATTACTAACACTAAAGTGAAAGATTTCTGGAATAAAAAACCTATAGAAATGCAAAAGAATGATTAAAGAACATGATACACTACACATATAAATGAGATAATGAATAAACAGAGATTCAAAACAGAAATAATTAATTCAGTACACTAAGAATAATGCATCATTTCAGACATCAGAATTGAAACATTCACCTTAGAAAAAATGAAAAAAGTTTTCCAGTATCATTAACTAATGGAAATAAACTAATTTTTTTATAGATATTTATGGTGGACATTCTTCACAGCCCCTAATGATAAGAATACTTTTGTTCTGAAATAGACTGTTTATTTCTTTCATTTTGGAATATCATGTGATTTAAAAAATAATTTCATAAGTTGTTCAAAAGCCACACATTTGTTTCAAAAGTGCCAAAAATTGTTTCTGGTTATTCTAATGTAACTGAAATTATACAGGTTTTGGAAATATATTAGAACAGAAAGGATTGACTAAATGGAAATTAAGAGAATATGTTGGCAAGGGAATAATTGCACTTGAATTTTTTTATTATTTATTTATTTTTGTCTGGGAATCTTTTTTTTTTTTTGTCTGGGAATTTTGTATTTAGCACTAGAGCCAAAATCCTTCCTAGGCCTCATCTCTCAGGGTATTATAGGTCTGTCCAAATCAACACAGTCTGTATGGTTCATAGATCACTATAAGCATTCTAAGGTGAGGATTTTTTTCCTCCCTCAATAGCTAGGTTATAGGATATAAATTGCAGAAAATCTGTTTTTCAAGTCAGGATAGAGTAACTTCGGGAAAATAATGATAGTTCACTTTCTAGAATAGCAAACATTTTTACTATTAGAGCACTCAGTGGAATAAAGAAACAGAAATTGAAGATGTTGCATTTTCACACTGTAGACCAAGAACTTAATGTAGGGCACACCAGGTACAGGCATTCTGACAGATTGCTTCAGTACTCTCAATTGTCTCGATACAGGCTGGGGGAGGAGGTGATTTAGAGAAGCCCTGCAGAAAAGGACTTTGGGGTGCTGTTAAATGAGAAGCTGGATGTGTGTGCTTGCAGCCCTGAAGGCCAATCACATCTCAGGCTGCATCAAAAGAAGTGTGGCCAGCAGACCGAGAGAGGTGATTCTGCTGCTCTACTCTGCTCTGGTCAGACCTCACCTGGAATACTGCATCCAGCTCTGGAGCCCT
>JANIJG010024538.1:60113-89327 GCA_024611175.1 Megaceryle torquata
AGTGGATTTAGATTAGAAATAAGGAGGAAGTTCTTTACCACAAGAGTGGTGGAGCACTGGAACAGGTTGCCCAGGGAAGTGATTGAGGCCCCATCCCTGGAGACATTCAAGGTGGGGTTTGATGAAGCTCTGAGCAACCTGCTCTAGCTGAGAGCAGGGGGGTTGGACTAGATGACCTCTAGAGGTCCCTTCTAACACAGACATTTCTATGTTTCTGTGTCTCCTTGTTCTGACCAAACTCAGTCATCTTTATCAAACTCAAACTGTAGATGAGACCTAATATGAAAGCAATACTATTATAACATAGTATGAAAAGAAAGAAAAAAAGAAACAAAATACAACCAACCCAACAAAACCTCTTTCATGGGAATATTCAAATGTTGATTCATGGTCATCCAGTTTTCTCTGCATTCCTCCATTGAAAACCATAAAAAAGCAGAGTTGGTGTGGTTAGTTTTAAGGATAGCAACTGGATGCATTTTTGACATATGATCTTTGTCCAAATGTTAAACTAAACGTGTTATTCTTAGTTTTTTTAAAATCCATGCTTAGAAACATGAAAAGAAAGTGTTTCAGATAGAATAAATTACAAAACATTTGTGCATAAAGGTGTAATTTCTTAATATAATATCCTTTTCTCCTTTAGGCTTAATCCGAAAGGATAATTGTAATGTTTAAAATGTATTTTTAATATTGACTTTTAAGATAAATAAAAACATTTTTTTATTTTAAACACGTATCTCATATACCAAATACGTCAGTTCAAAAGTCATAAGGTTAGGTGTATTTGTACCTTCTGAATTAATTTGTCTGTATCAGATCTTTTAAAGCCTTTTGTGGATATTTTTTCTTGGAAGATTTTTCTTCTTGCTAGAGCAGCTTTATTACCTATCTGTTCTTTAGATTTTTCTTAAGAAACCCATTTCAATTTAATTTTTATTTTCACTTAATTAATCATACTTTCTGTGTACAATGATTTTTTTTTGGTGTGTGTAGAAAGCACAATGCATGAGAGTGAAAAGGAATTCTAGCGAAGTCCTCCAATATTACAGAGAAGAACACTGTAGTATCACTTTCCTGAAATTGACAGGCCCAATTCTCAAATACAATCTTTTGTTCACACTATTCTTGTTGGAAAGACCTGTCATTCCTTAATGGCTAAGGACCATTGCATTTCTTGTGTTATTTTACAGGATGTATCCTGTTTTTATTATAATTGTATTTGAGGCATCATTAAGTAGTTCTTCCTCTGGTAAGCGCTCTATCTACTTATTCTCTTCCTGAACATAAACACACACTTATACATAGTATTCCACAAAATGTTTTAACAATATCTGACAACATAGTATTAACATTTCGTCATTGCTACTGAAAATATTTTGTTTAATATGTAAAAACATACTAGTCTCTTTCTCAGACACATTAGACAAGTAGCCCACAACCAGTCACTGTACTGCTAACTAACACATAAAATTTCCTCAATGGTTACCAAGAGTTGAGTTCCAAATTTATAAGATCATTCTGTTATTTTACTCATTCCTTGGAGTGTTCTCTCTTTCCTGAAATTAGATAATAATTTAATATAGACATGATTTAGTCAAACAAGATTGTCCCTGATACTCAAAGCACAACTGGAATTTTGACTATCATTCACAAAATCTAGAGCATATATAGTTCATGAGAGCTTCTTCTGTGTACAACTTTACTAGCCAATACTACAAAGACGGCTTTTCTATTCAACTTACAGCAGCTTGTGGTTTTTAAACCAGCAGAAATCCTATTTCAAATATCAGAGTATTGAAACAAGTGCAACTTCTTCAATTCTTAGACAAAAAAAAAAAAAAAAAAAAAAATCCCGAGTCATCTCTGACCTAGTGAAGTCTATGAATAGCCAATATTCATATTTTGCATTATGTAACTCAAATTTCAAACTACTTGTTTCAGAGGACTAAGGCTGCAGAACAGATATTAACAAAACTAAAGTATATTGGTATGAAAGACTTTAAACAGACTAAAGGTCACAGTGAATAATTCTGTAATCATCTCAGGAGCAAGACATTAGATAAATATATCTTATTCCTGAAATTTATTCTTTTCACTATGAAAATATAAGATAAGACTAGTACAAGTCCTCTTTAAAAAATTGATTTACTATGTTCTGTACTCTTTAGATTTACTGTGCTCAAGGAATTGGCTGACTCAGAAGACCATCAGTAATTTTTTTAATATTGGAAATGAACAGATTAGTACAGAATGCTCACTTCTGGCTGTAAAATAAGACAGACATATGGATGTTATCTGACATATGTTCTCATTTGTTGCAAGTCAGACTTTGCCAGAAATAAGGAGAGAAGACAGCAGAGAGCAAAACGAATATAGTTTCTTAAAAAGTTTAGATAAAATCATAGAAATATTATTTTGAGGTAATAGATTGACTCAAATTACTTCAATGACTAAAATGAAGACAAATACATAAATAAATAAAGCACTGAAACAAATTGTAGTTAGCAACTACAAACAAAAGAGTTTTCAGAAGTAAATTATATGAATAAAAGCAAACAAACAAAAGCATGACCAAAGACAACCAGGTTGATAAACTATACTAGTATTTCAGAAAGTTAAGTTTTTCTCCTATTCTAAGCCCAGAAAATACGCAGTCTGAGTTAGCCTGCAATGCAACAAAGTTTAAACATAAATTATCATTATAATCTCCAGAATATCATAGAATCATAGAATGGTAGGGGTTGGAAGGGACCTCTGGAGATCATGTCCAACCCTATATATATAGAGATAGAGAGAGAGAGAGAGAGATAGATTTCTCCTTACTGGTACAGGAAAAAACGAAACTTCAGGATGTGCCAGTTTAGAGTCATCCCACAGGAAGACTTTTTTGTTGTTGCTTATGAAAAAGAAAAAATGGATCATTTTTATCCTAGTGGTACCAACTGAAAATCAGAGGGCTATTTAGAAAGATGACTCACAGAAACTTATAAACATCTGAGGAAGAGTAATTAAAAACATGCTCTACCATGTTCTGTGGGGAACATCAAAAAGTTTTAAGAATTTTTTAAATGTATTTTCACAATTTAGCATTTTCAGACTTTATGAGCAGTATGCTTGCATTTTGGGAGGAATATTGTACGCTGAAAGAAAAAAGAAAGTGAAACACTATGTTCTAAAGTGAGATTTTTGGCTAATAATGATAGTTAAATTCACAAAATATCAGAGATGTCTTTGTATTAAGAAGACTAGTCAACAGTTTTAGTTGTAATATAACTATCTAATTTTCTTTCCACCTATTTTTGATGTGGTTTTGGTTGATTGATTAAGATTCCATTCTTCAAACATTAACTTATTTTCAGATAGAGTATTCCAGTCCTATGCAAAAGGAAAAAAAATACAATTCCCTCACAGTTAAGAGCAAGTGTCCTGAACTAACAGCCTGCCAGCTTGTAATCAAATAATAATATTTAAAGGTAAAATGAATAAAACAGCTTATAAATTATCCAAAAAACATACAGCAGGGAAAATTCCTGCTGTAGTATCAGGGACTGAATGAACAACCAATGTATTTGTTTGCCATACTTATAACCTCTATCATTCTAAAGAAGAAAAGATTTTATTGTCAATTCAGATATCTCAACATGATCAAAAAACTCATCAATGTATTTAAAACAGTTGAAAGGAGACTCCATATTAATTCAACAAAGGCATTGTTTAGCTAATTCAGTTCCATATTGAAAGAAGTCTCTGTATAAAACAAACATCCTGGGCCTGGCATGTTTCCTAAGGCAGTCTGGTTTTCTGCACTATTCCAATACCATTCCTATTGCAGTCATTCTATAGTAAATGCCGTAAATAATTTCTCATCCTTAAGTAGGTTCATTTTCATGCCTGGTACATTAGGTACGGTTTCAACCTCAGTCTGAATTGCTGTTTAATAAGATAAATAATCATAAGAAGTAATTACCCAACAGTTAAGCTGATTTGTAGCTGTAGCTGTGAGGCTGCAAGATTATCAGGAAAATTACATACATATTTCTGTTCCTTTGTCTTCTGAGAGAACAAATGGTTTTAAGTTGTCTAAATTTGGACTAAGAGACAGGAAATTGCAAAATTTCTCATATAGTTTTAAATTTAAATACTTCAAGAGGCTGATTCAGTGTTCCTTGTTCAGTTCCCTCTTCTATTTCTATCTATTTACATTGTGTTAAGATCTAAATGTTCTGATCAAAGTATCAAAAAGATGAATGAATCCCTAGAGCCATTTACCCTGCCTCAATACATCATCAATTGCACCTACATCACTTTTGACAAGTTTTGTCTAATCTGTTGTTAATCTTCCTTTTTAGTAATAGACACTTTGCAACTGCCTCATACAATTTGCTCAATCTGCAATTAGAAACTTTTCCTTATTGAACTACCTACCTCTTTATCTCTGCAACCTGAGCTGCAACTTCCAATCTCATTCACTTTGCATATGGGGAAAATGGAGTTTACTTGTCTGTGCCATAGCTTTTTTTTTTGTTTTGGAAGGTTTTTATGTCCTTCATGAGTTCTACCTTCTTCAAAGTAAACAGCCTCAAGTAGGTTAATCTATTTGCACAGATAAACTGACTAGGCCTTTAATTGTTCTCATTTACTCTGGACTCTCCAATAGCTCTACATATTTCTTAATCTCTCACATATGAAACATCAGGGATTTTTTTCCGCTGAGATGTACTATTATAGTGTTTAGCAGAAAGATTAGTTTAGATGTTTTTCTGTACACCTGTCCTATCCAAAACCTTCTGGTTCTATATCCCAGGATAATGTTGTTTGGACAGTAACTTGACATTTATGTTTCATCTTCACCTTATGATCTCTTGAGCACTTTCTAGGCAGCCCCTACCAGAACAGTTGCTTCAAAACCTGTGAATTCATTGCTCTTATGAGTTTATACATTTTTATTTACACCCTGGGTTTTTTTTCCCTAGGTGATTGCTCCAGTTTGTCAGGATAATGTCAATATCTGCATCTTCCAATATGTTGCAGTCCCAATGAGTAGATGCGATCTTCAATTTAATATGGAGCACTTTTCCATCATTATATCGTTAATGAAAACAGCAACTAGGAGTAGGCCTAGAGTAAGCATACTGGGATTCAACAAAATTGACTTAGTGCATCCTTCCCACCTAATTAGTTATTACTGGCAATTATTACTCCCTCTCTATCAATGGAAAAACCTACTCATGTTTTGTGAAAAATATAAAATCTACAGTTAGATTTGTATAACAAAATTTGTTCTTCACCGATCCCATTGGCAGCCATTCATCTCCTTCTTACCTGCCAGTAGCTTAGAGAATGTGATTATTCCAGAGTATTTTCTTCTCATAAAGTTTTACTTTTTTTTTCTAATTCTCTTCTGTGTACAACATTGCCTTTATTCCAGACATTTTACAACCTAGGTAAAATAAGTCTAGGGGTTTCTTTACTTTAAATATATTGACAAATAAAGTATCACTTAACTTTCAGTCTATTGAGCTCCATGAAATTTGAGGCTATTCAAGAGTCTAAATTGTGATAGGATTAGAAGGCTCTTTTTCAGACCAAAATTTCATTAAAGTGGATGAAATTAATGATTAGTTATCAATTCTCAGTGTGGAAAAGAGTCACACTGAGCAATTCTGGGTTGAAAATGGCCAGCAGCTTCAAATAGCAATTAGAAAAATTAATAGACATCTCCAGGAATAGATATTAAAATGCATATTTACAGATGTATGCTTTAATACCTCTAAAGCAATGACTATGGATGCTGGAGCAGAGAAAGGACTACAGAAATTACCTACCATATAGGACTACAACAGACAGGCTCCTGTGCTCTATAAAGTGAAGCTGAGGAATTGTTTGTTGTTGAAGAAAAGTAAAATAATTTACCAGATTGTTAGGTTTTGCCAAATACTCTATTTAGGACTTTTTTTTTTTTTTTTTTTTTTTTTTTTTTTTAAGTTATTGACTCAAAGAATAAAAATATTTCTATTGCATGCAAATACAACCCTTTGACAAAAAGAAACCAAACTAACATGAAGTTCTAGCAATTAGTTTTTTTCTCCCAACTGCCTTTGATATTACTCATAGTAATATAATGTCTGTAACACTGTCACACCAGTTGAATACCTGTCCAAGACTAAAGATCAGTCTTAAAAAAGAAATCATGCTACTGTTGCACCATAGAGATTTTGAATATCACTATACTCTGCATTTATGAAATGCTGCTGGAGGAAAGTGCCTCCTGGAGTAACAATGAAACAAGTTTGCTTTTTAAGTCTGTATTTGTTTTCCAGCAAAGCTACACAATTTTGTTTCCCTGCTTTCAAAATTTCTAGGAAGGCTTCAGACTTGACTGAAAGACAGTTGGCATCAGTGCAAACTAAACAAAGTGGGAGGTAATAGAGATTGACAGAAGAAATTGTCTAAGGTTTTTGATAAATCTGCAAGAGTTGTCTCAATTAAGGGAGTTTGTTAGCTTCTTAACCAAAGGGTTCACTTCTGGACACCCTAAGCAGATCAACTACTGTTACTATTTTTCAGATTTTACAATGGAAAGAAACATTTTTCATCTGATGCTGACCATTGGGTTATGATCTACCATACTAGAGGAAAATCCCTGCACAGGATTACTCTGGTTTATTGAGTAGTATTCAGAAGTTATATTAGTGTAAGAGTCATTAAAATGAAACAGATTCTGGATCATTTTGTACTCACCCAAAACTTTGGCTGGATGATGAACTTCATCTCAATACCTAGTTTTGTACAAACTCAGATGGCACTTCCTTCTATCAGATTCTGGGTCACCTCTGCTTCAGCTATGTGTGGAGTTAACAGACATCACCTGCTTGGAGATCTGTATCTCAATAGGAAGCTGGTTTAGAGTTCTGAAGAGTTCATAGTTTCTAAAAATACCTCCCAAACTAAACTAGATAAAATAAGATTATTTCAAAGAACTAAAAACTATCTTCTCTGGAGTTAAAAGGTTTAGATATTCTACTGGCATTGGTGAAAGGTAGTTCAAGTCTGTTTTCCAAAATGTTACTCTAGGAAGTGTAGTAGTTTTCTTTCTTTCATACTTTTACCACTCCATTCGTACCACCTTGGCTCTATCGTTACATGCCTGGTAAAAGAATAGAACTGTAACAAAGAATGGAAGTATAACAAAGTAATTTTCTTTTACTGAAAACTGGCTTTGGTGAAAAAGTCCTGACCTGTATAGTTTGATGCTGATATTAAAAATATTTACTAACAACATTATGTATCATTAATAGAGGAGTCTCCAAACTTTGGCCTGTACTGCAGAATTTAGCTTAATAAGCAATGCTATATTTTACATAAGGATGTAGTTAATCAGTGGCTCTGTTGAGGCACATGTGAAGCTGAAAATTGTTCCCAGCTGTATATTTTTGGGCACAGGACAACCTCTGTAGCCTCACTAGACTCTGAGCAGATAAAAATAGAACCCCTTTGTCAGAGCAGCATTTTCTCCAAGTATCCTTCCCATCCCACCTCCACCTTCACAGTCTCAGAGGCAGAAGCACACAAGCTATGGACTTCTGTCAGCATCTTATCCTTGGGATAAGAAAAGTTCATGATGAGAAATTTTAATCATTTCTTTCCTAGTATAATTCTTAACAGAAAATGACAACAAAATAATTTATTCTGCTTAATAGAGCTAAACTGGTCTTTAAAAATATCATTCCCTGATTTTTTTTAAGTTCAATTAAAAAAAAAAATTCTAATCTTTTCCAGTATGCACTCTCATATGTAGCTTATTTTATGCAAAACATATAATGAATCCTTTAACTGAGTTATTTTCAGCACACCTACATTTTCTGCTGTTCATTATCTAACTTTACCACATGCTCCAACTGAGAACAAAAAGAACATAATTTGGGCTTTTACTGAAGCTAAATATTTTCACAAAAGTAGGTGAAAAGTACTTAAAAGTTCAATGATTATATCAAGACAATTTTTAACAAAAATCAGGAAATACTGATTTACAAACAAGTGCATTGAATATATCCTGCATATGAAATTTCTAGTCCTAAACCCATAGTAATTTGCATCTACAATTCTTATTCTTTGTTTTACCTGACTGACCCCTAGCACAGAGTCTAAACACAACAGCGAATTTGTATTTGACCTAGATTTATTAAATATTTATAAGTTCATAAAGCTCAGCACTTTGAAAACTAGAATTCTCTTTCATTGACATTTCTTCTCATGTTTCTTAGATTTTATTGCTGTCAGCTATGGCTAATCATCTTGTCTTAGGAAGCACACAGGACTTGGAATAAGATGTCCAGCATTAACCTTTTTACCTAATAAAACATCAGTACAGCTCAATTGCTCATGGCTTTGTCCTCAGTCATTTAATTCACTTTCTATCTGCACTCAAGAGAAAGGATGGCAACATTTTCTGTCACTCTGACTATCGAGTAATTCACCTCAGCCTGTAAGGGATTAAGACGTAAGGCAGTTTCATGTCTTAAACTTTCAATCTCTTCCTATGAAAAGTGCTGACAACACAGTTTTCAAATACCCATTTTCATTTCATGATCAAAGCTGCATTTTCATTGGTTAAGAAAAATGCATCTCTACACACATCATTTCAAGACTAAGTTCTTAATAATCAAAAAATAAAAAGAAAAATTAGGAGTATAATTTACAGTCATGTTGCCAATATACTAAAAGGCCCTTAAGCCAACATCTCAAATACTGCGCAGCCTTGGAGAAATACGCCAGCAGAACTCCCCCAGAAACATTGCCCTTGTTCTGGGCACTGTTCAGGCACACACATTCCTGTTTCAAAGAGCTTGCAGTTTAATTTCAAGGAAGAAAATTGAACAGCAACAAAAGAGACCAATGGAGACCAATAAATTAAGCTCAAGGAGCTATTGAAGACAAGGTAAGAAACAGAAGTGAGGCATGGAGTAATTTCTTCCTTAGGAAGCTAATAAAGTAAATTTGCTGCTGTCCCATGGAAGCACCTATCAATACACATTTCTACTTTTATTTTTCTAAAACCTATATGTTTTCTACTTGTAAATGACAGAGGCATGTATACACTGTGATGGTCTTATAATAGTGGTTCATCTACTTGAATGAAAAGTGACGAACATTGCCTTGAAGGAGCAGCAAGAAACCTTTTATAGCAGCCAACTGTGCATCCAATGTATTCAGCCACAGTTACTGTTTACCAGCAACAATTTCCTTTCAGTTACATGCAGAGCTTTGGTGAACCTACCTCATTTCCACACCATTAACTTCCAATTTTTTTTTTTCTCACTGTCACTCACCATGATTTCTTCTGTGTTTTTCTGTCAAATCCAATAGCTTTTCTAGCAGTCTCGCTCTATCTCAGAACAAACCAGATCTTGCTTCTTCTAAATAGTCTTTCTCTCACTTGAATCTGTCTGAGTAGTTCAGGCAGTACCTTGGAAATTGCTTACCGTTATTATTCTACATTCACCCCAGAAGTCTGAAGTGTTCCATGATTCCAGGTGTGGTAGGCAGAGCAAATTTAACTGGGTTATTTAAAGAAGGAAGACAAAACACTTCACTTGGGCAGGCAGTAGTATTATTGTGCCAAACACCAAGCAGTTCAAGGCTGGCAGTGCTCTGAAGCATGGGACTTTATTTTCTGTAAATAGGATTAGCAAATTAAAATATGTATTCTAGTTTCATATAGCAGGATTATCAGCAAACCCATGCATTTCTGTGATGTTTCTTTTAGCTCATTTTTTCAGATTAGTACTAAGATAGCTTTTGTTAACCTCCTCTGTGAAAAAATGCACATTTTCTAAGATGTTTAGTCTGTTAAGATTGCAGATTTAGACTATAAATTTTAGATCATCTCTTTAGTAAGAATAATAGAAATATCTGTAATGAATTTCCTATTAGAATATAAAAAGTTGTGTCATAGAAATGTTACAAATAACAGAGCAGCTTAATGCATCAACTATATAGTCATTCATTACACCACTTCAAACAGTGTGCTTCCAGTTTTAAGTTAGACATTTTATAGAAGTACATTTTTAAAAACAAAAGGAAATAGTGTTGCACAAGTTTTTCTTCATGACTCTCAGCAAATTCTGATAGCTATTTTTCAGAAGTCACTGGAAATGGTAAATCACCTGCTCATGTTAATTCAATGCCAGTTCAAGAACACTGTATTTGTCATCTGAACCTTCACAGTATGGCTCTGAAACAGGCTCATGAAAATTTATCATGTAGTCTCATACTGAAGAAATATAGGAAAAACTTCCCTGAAGTGTTTCTATCTTTACTATATATGAGTCCATCCTTTATTGCAAATGACTTAATTTTACTTGCAATTTAAAATGTAATGCAATACACTTATACACAAAAAAGGCCTAACCTTCTGAATTTTCACTAAACAGAAAAAGTAAATTTACTAGCCTGAACATGGATTATCTGAGTTGACTTATGATGATGGTTGAAATATCCAGAAACTTTCTTTCCTACTGTCTGTGGGACACACCTTCTATTAAATATATGGGGGAAATAACAATGTAGCTAGAATTATTTTTTTTTCCTCTACAGCAGTTGGAAATAAAGACAGGATTCCATAGGACATAAATCACATATTTATATTTTCCAAGAGTAAAGTCAGGACCCTGAATTTTAGGAAAACTATTCAAGGAGCTAGTCTTGGAAAACTGTCCTCAGGGACAAGGGAAGAACAGAGCTGGGAGATATTCAAGGACACTTTCCATAGAGTGCAAGAGCTCTCAATCCCCAGGTATAAGAAATCAGGCAAGGAAGGCAAGAGACCATCACGGAAAGTTGAAACCTGCTGGTCAAACTAAAAGGCATGAGGTACTGCACAGGTATTGTGGGAAGAGTATAGGGACACAGTCAGGTTGCATAGGGATGAGGTCAGGAAGTCCAGGTCATGGCTGGAGCTGAACTTGACAAGGAACACAATGAATAATAAGAATGGCTTCTGCAGATATGTCAGCCATCAAAGAAAGTATGTCCCCCTCAACGAGCAAGACTGGCATACTGTTAATAAAAGACAAGGAGAAGGCTGAGGCACTAAACAACACATTTGCCCCAGTCTTCACCAGTAACCTCTCTTCCTACATGTCTCAAGTTGATGAAATGCAAGATGGGGACCAGGGGAGCAAAGTCCCTTTCCACTGTAAGAGAAAATCAGTTTTGTGACCACCTGAGGAACCTGAATATACATTAAGTCTATGCAATCTGACAAGATTCATCCCAGAGTCCTGAAGAAATTCACTAAGGTAGTTGCCAAGCCACTCTCCATGATATTTGAAAAGTCATGTCAGTTAGGTTAAGTCCTTGGTGACTGGAAAAAGGGAAACACATCATCTCTATTTTTAAATAGGGTAAAAAGGACGACCCTGGGAACTACCAACCTGTCAGTCTCACTGCTGTGCCTCGGAAGATCATGGAACAGATACTCCTAGAAGCTACAAGGCACACAGAGGATCGGGAGGTGATTCAAGACAGCCAGCATGGCATCACCAAGGTCAAGTCCTGCCTGACTATTCTAGTAGCTCTCTGTAATGAAGTGACTATGCCAGTGGACAAGGGAAGAGCTATAGATTTCATCTATCTGGACTTCTGTAAGGCCTTTGACTTGGTCCCCCACAACAAAATTATCTCTCAATTAGAGATATGTATTTGATGGAGAACTGGTTGAATTGTTGCATTCAGATAGTAGTCAATGGCTTAATGTTCAGATAGAGGTCAGTGATAAAGTGGTGTCTCTCAGGGGTCCATAATGCGGACAGTCAGTCCTGTTTATTATCTTCATCAATGACATAGAAAGGAGAATTGAGTAAACCCTCAGCAAGCTTGCAGATGACACCAACCTGCATGATGTAGTTGACACACTTGAGGGATAAAATGCCATCCAGAGGGACCTGGACAAGCCTTAGAAGTGGGTCTGTGTGAACCTCATGAGGTTCCAGAAGTCCAAGTCCAAGGTCACGCACCCGGGTCAGTGCAGCCCCAGCATCAATAAAGGCTGGGGGGAGGGTGGAGGAATTGAAAGTAGCCTTGCAAAAAGAATTTGGGGATAATGGTGAATGAAAAACTGGACATAAGCCAAAAATGTGCCCTCACAGGCCAGAAAGCCAGCCATATCCTAGGTGACATTAGTAGAATGGCCAGCTGATGGAGGGAGGTGATTCTCCCCCTCCACTCTACTCTGGTGAGACCTCACCTGGAGTACTATGTCCAACTCTGAAGCCCTCAGCACACAAAGGACATGAATCAGTTGCAGCAGGTCCAGAGTAGGGCCACAAAAATGTTCTGAGGGCTGGAACACCTCTGCTATGAGGAAAGGTTGAGATAGTTGGGGTTGTTCAGCCTGGAGAAGAAGAAACTTTGGGGAGAACTTGTTGCAACCTTTCAATACTTAAAGAGGGCCTACAGGAAAGATGGGGACAGTCTTTTTATCAGGGTCTGTTGTGACAGGAGAAGGAGTAATGGTTTCATACTCAAACAGGGGGGATTTAGACAAGATATAAGGCAAAAAATGTTTACACTGAGAGTGATGAAACACTGAAACAGGTTGTCCAGAGTGATGGTAGAAGCCCTATCCCTGGAAACATTTAAGGTCAGGTTCGGTGGGGGTCTGAGCAACCTGATCTAGTTAAAGATGTCCCTGCTCACTGAAGGAAGTTTGGAGTAGATGACTTTTAGAGATCTCTTCCAACCCAAACTGTTCTATCATTCTATTTAATGATTTACTTAAAAACTAATAAATATGCAATCCTTTAAAATGCATGCATTTCATATACCACATAATGCAACAGTTTCTTCTCCATAACCAATTAACATGAATCACCCTGCTGATTTTTCTCCATTGACAAACTTTAGTTGTGTACATTTGAATAGCAAAAATAAATTCCTATGTACAAAAATCATAAATATTTTACCTCTTATGAAAATATAAAAATATTTTAAAGAAACAGGGTGCTTCCCTGCATACTTCAATATTTTTATGAAAGATTATAAAAATACTACAAATCATAGAATCACAGCATGGCAGGTGTTGAAAAGAACCTTGAGTAATCATCTAGTCCAAACCCCCTGCCAAAGCAGGTTCACCTACAGTAGGTTGCACAGGAACATGTCCAGTCAGGTTTTGAAAGTCTCCAGAGAAGAAGACTCAATAACCTCTCTGAGCAGCCTGTTCCAGTGCTCTGTCACCCTCACAGTAAATAAGTTTTTCCTAATGCTTAGGTGGAACTTCCTGTGTTCCAGTTTGTGCCTGTTGATCCTTGTTCTGTCAGTGGGCACCACTAAAAAGGGACTGATCTCATCCTCTTGACTCCCATCCTTTAAATAATGAGAAGCTTTGATAAGATCCCCTCTCAGTCTTCATTTCTCCAGGCTAAACAGTCTCCCAGTTTTTCCTTTTACAGGATATACTATGACCCTCTCATTGTTTTTGTAGCCCTCCACTGAACTCCCTCCAGTATTCCTCTGTTTCTCTTGAACTGGGGAGCCCAGAACTGGAAGCAGTACTCCAAATGTAGCCTCAATCAGATATAAGTTCTTCTGATCTTTCTTCTTAATTTGCAAAACAAAAGCAAAACATTCCTTTTCAGTACAACTGAAGGATACAATGCTGAAACCATCAGCTATTAGGCTCAACAATTATTGCTTTCATTGAAGACAATATTAGACTGACAGAACAACTAGAAAGTTGTATACTAGAATAATACATTACTTTCCAAGCTGCATCACTGTCCAATAATTAACCAGGTGAAAGCAATTTCCAATACTGACCAACACTAGGATCTAAAGATCCAAGCTACTACATTCATTGGTATAAAGAATTAAAAGACACAGTGAAATAAAAAATAAATAACAATAATAATAATAAAAAAGAAATCTAGTTTCAAATTGATTCAGACATTCACAAAAGAAAACTATTTTCAAAGCTTGCAATTAGAAAATTCTCTGTTCAAGGACTGACAAAATAACACTCTTCTTTTGGAGGAAAAAAATAATAAATAGACATGGGCTTTAGCATATTTAACAGCCACCTAATTTCACATAATCACATCATTTGAAATATCACTACAAACAAAGATGCAGTAAAATACATGCAAATTCTCTTTATTAATTCTCCCTTCTAAAATATCTGTTCTCCTCTCTACCCTCCTCCCCATTCTTTCTTCACCCTAGCAATGATTTCTGCCTCTCACAGACTTGATTGCTCCGATGACCTCAATCAAAAGGCAATTATCCAGTGAGGATGGAAGGTAATTATTCCCATCAAGAAGAGATTGAATGCACCTGAATAGACAGCTGCAGCTCTTCCAGGGATTACATTATTACTATAGAAATTTACTCCACTAATTCGTGATGCATGTCAAATTTATGATAAAAAATAGACTTGTTTGCAGGACAACTAGTTTTCCCATTTCACCTAACACTCACTTTAAGGTAAGAGCAAAAGTAAATTTTAAGTTACTTAAGTATGTAAGTGACAACTGTCAGCATGCAACCATTTGCTCAGGAGTGAATATCACATACATCCAGGAAAGGGAATTGAAGCTCCAGATATATGTACATTACACAAGTCAGAGACAGATCTAAAAGCATGGATACTTCAGGCCAAGCTTCCCAGAACCGTGCTGTAGGGACAAAGGTACAGGGTCAATAAACACTAGTAAAAAATAAAAATAATTTTAAAAAAAAAGGTAAAACTCAGCAAGAAAATAAGTTTACTCAACTTATGTACCTTCAACCATAGATGGGATAAAAAATAATTTTAGAAGAAAAAAAATCACCTGTAAGTTATTATGAAGGATTTATACTTCAATATTTACAATAATGTCCTATTTTTAAAAGAGACTGACAACCCACCTGCTCTCAGACTACTGAGACTTACAAGTCCTCAAACTTACAAGGTACATACTAAATGCAGAGCCTTTGTAGAAATTCTAGGTAAGGTCTGTAACCGCTGTAGTCATTCCACATGCTAAAATCCTGCCTTCCTTAGGCAGTTATATGATTGGGAAATGGGTTTTCTAACACAAAAAATAAATTTTCATTATATTTTGATATACCTCTGTAAATTACCCAGAAATGATCAGATGCTTCTGAATGGCAGTGGGTCAAATGGGTGCTCCTTAAGGCTGCTGTTTGCCCTGAATTAAAGGGCACCATTTGTCTTAGCAATGCTTACCTCCTAAAAGGCATAAGGCACAGAAGGCTGAATCAAAATGGATTTTACTCACTAACTGAACTATAAGGAATTTTAATGGATAATCAGCCAATAAACACGTTGTTACACTTTATTGGAGCTTATTTTTCTGCACAGGCTACATCTGTAACTCTTGCATTTTAATGCAGGCAAAATATGTAAGACTTACCATTCTAATGCTAATAAATATTCATAAATCACAGCATAGGGTCATACAATGTAGTGTTAATTATGTACATACATGGCATATTTAATTCAGAAATAGGGATTCTTCTATTGTAATATTATATCACTTAATTCTTGGAAATATACTATCTAATTCCACTGATTTTTGAATCAAAGAAAAGAAACTGGTGGGTTACCTTAAGATCATTCTTATCTCAATCTAGGTAAAATAAAACTTCAATTTAAAGAAGTTAATAAAACCTGAATGCCGAAAGCTGACACAATTACAAAAATAATAAAAAAAAAAGGAAATCAGTGTTTAATCTTCTTGTACTATGATTAAGTAAAATATGCCTTTAGCTATCAGGTGTGATGTGGACTTCTCCAGCATGTGTGGATTTTATTTTTCCCCATGCTTAGTATCTCAGGTTTATCCCTGAAAGAAAATTTGGTCTTGGTAAGACAGACTTGGGTTTAGATTTAATTTCCATTTTGGAGCACCCCAGTGGGTCTAGAGAGGTTTAATCTGTTTTTCTAAAATTAGTTTACACCTCTTTCATTCCTGTGATAGTCTGACCATCCAGCTGAATCAATAAAAGCTTTCTTTCACTTCCTTGGAAATGAAAATTTCTTCATAGACCAGATCAGGTCTTATACCTGACAAATTACCCATTCTGTGATTCAGTGAAGATATGACCTCCTCTTGTCTCTTTCTTTGGGTGACTCAGGGTGACTTTTTACATTACAGATATTTCAGTTGAAGTCAGGCCTTTGGCTGATAGCAGCAGTACAATAGTTTCTTCCCTTTCCCTTCCTGACATCATATCCTGATGCGAAGCTTTTCTTTTGGGTTGCATAGAGGGATCTTTTTCCAAACAATCTGCTGGATTACTCAATTGAGAATAAAGTATGATTAAATCTGATGGAAAGGAGCTACTAGTTGAACTATGAACAGCAATTAGACCCATGGCACAAATGCTGTGATGCAAGGTGCCTTCTCCATGGAATCTTGCATGTCTACATTGATGAATACAGTGCAAACAAATACTGAAACGGGATACATGGTTCATTACTAGTTCTTCACAAAGACACTGACAGGAGTGTAATTAGCCTTTCTGGCATTGCAATGGGCCTGGGAATATCAAACCCCAGCCCCAACATCCCTCCTAGGATGATGTAACACATAGCCTTTTTATTCAAATCCTTACTAAGCTCTTGCAGTTTGCCAGTGAAGGTCTCCTCTTTCCTTATCGCTCATAAGCACTGAGGCCAGCTAGTTTGCAATCAGAAGAGTAATAGGAATAGTGGCTGCAGCAAATAACCCCTTTGAGAAATAGTGTAGTAAGAGGTTATCAATTTGAAGCAAACAGACAAATTGTGCCCTGTGCCTCTGGATATATCTGCTACTTCATCCTGTACTGCATTGATTCACAAAGTTGTATATTCAGTTTGTTTCTGCAGAATAGTAATCGAGGTGTCTTGGGTAATCTAAACAACTCAATTAGTCATAGTCATCCTCTACTAATTATAGTTATGGATGAACTCCTTTTGATCCACCAGTAAGTTTATTAATAATTCCAGAGTACAACACCCTCCATGCAGAGAATAGCTTTAGGGTAAATCAGAATAAGGTGACTTACAGGAAAGAGTACATTACCTGTCTACATCAGAAATATCAATTTTATATTGCCAAGAAGTGCTGATAAGAAAATTTTATGGCATGCTGTGATATACAGATTTAAATTATGGAGTTACTACTAACAGTATATATGCCTTACAAGAAATTTATCTGCATCTTTAAAGGTTTATACAATTAAATATTCCTTCAAAGATCTATATAAAATGAAGAATACTTTAAAATATAAGCATCTAGAAATCACAGAAGTGCATAAATAATTTAAAATTAGAACATGTTAATATAAAAAGGAGAAATTAATAATAAATCACACTATCAGCAGACAAAGCCCAAATTACCATTTTAAGAGTCCTAGTTTCCTTTCTGATGACTACTAATCACTTTCCATGATAAATGGAAAGAAAAAAAAAAAAAAAAGAGAAAAACACAACAGCAGGTCAGGGCTATTGAGTTTGTATAAGTTAATAAGAGAAATGTGAACTTTATACCACGCTATGTATATTAACACATATGTTCTTTTGGGACTGTAATGATGGACTGCTGAAATACTGCCACAGCTCCACATTCATTGCCTTTCAAATAATAAACAGTGAGGAATGACTGTAAATACCTATTGCAGAAGTGGATGAGAGATGGATATAATGCACACACCAAGGGGCTATATTTTAAAGGCAGTATGTGAAGTAGTATGCAAAAAACCCAATATAAGTAATACCCATATTGCTCAATTCTCTGTTTTGTAGATCAGTACACATTTTAAAGTTCCCATTAATGAAAATTTTGATGATTGCTACCCAGGAAGGGGATTTCAAGCAGGCCTTTTTGAAAAAACAACAAAACAAAACAAAACAAAACAAAACATAAACCAACAAAACAAACAAACAAACAAAACCCAAACAAACAATGAAAGACCAATCAATATATTTTTATAGCTCTATTTCCTGCATTAGAAACTGATAGACTTTATGGAGGAGTATGGTACAAAACCCACACTTCTTAGAAATATACCAATTGCTTGCCAGGGAGACAATCTGTAGCAGATTCATCTTGAAATTCATGCTTTATACTAATCTGTTTTCATTTGCTCTGAATCTAGCTAGGAAAGCTAAGTTAGTGAAGCCTCACTTTAGAGCCAGTCCACAGCACACCTGACCATGGCCTGGCAAGTTTCTCTCTTGCCTCATCTTTCTTATCTCTATCATCATCTGCTCATCTGCAAAAATGTACTTTTTTGACCCAATATACAAAGTAAGTATTTTATCAAGCACTATTAAAAAAAAAACCAAAAAACTTCAGAGTTGTGTGGTAATTAAAAAAACCCCAAACATATTTCATGCATACATTATGTATTCAGTGTGACTTACAGAGTCTGTAAACTCTCTGGTTGCATTAATTCTGGTACTGATGTAACTCGTTGTAACCTCATTCCTTGTGCTAACCTTAAGAAAACTTACCTGAAGGTGAGCAGTTTTCTGCAAGTTCAGTGTCCTAAAATGCCTCAGGAAAAGGGCTGAGGAATTGAAAGGGAGGTGGCAGGACTGCACACAAGCAGGGAAGGAGGAGGAATGGCACATAGCCCAAGGCTGAGCTTAGGCTGCAGGGGAGCCCCAGGCTTCAGTGCCACATTTCTGCAGAGGAGAGGGCACAGGTAGGACAAAAGGCATTTTAATTTTCTGTGGCTGTGTTGAAAATGAATTTAGGACTTAGATGGCTAAAGAGACTTAGATGGCTAATGAACTGACATGTCTCACAGCTGCTAATATTCTCTAGGGTTTCCCCTCCCCTTTACAACACCCAGATGTGCTTTCTAGTATCCATCTGTTGGACCTTGTTTCTAGCAACTAGAATTGATAAATATGCAGTGATTCCAAAACTACTCCCTGCCAAATAACCTTAGTGTAGCAACAGAAGTCACTAAAAGTATGGATGTAGGGTATGCTAGATGTCAGTGGCAGAGACAGCTGGGTTACTATATTTGAAAACTCAGCATGCCCTAAGCACAGGGTCACCCACAATGAGGGACGTTCAGCCTCAGAAAATGCAGCATTAGGCCATTATAATTCTCACATTTTACAGTAAGGTAAAGAAAATATAATGACTTTAAGACAGATGCATGAATGTAATCTCCCATCACAAAGGTTTTACTCCCATCTTTTATTTTTACTTTCTTCATGTAGAAATCAGGAATAAGTGATGAACTTCCATACCAAAAATTCTGATCCATCACTGTGTACATTTCCATATCCAAAAGTAGACATTCTCCTAAATCACGAAATGATTGCTGTGGACAGATACAATTATTTAGTGAAAGTGGAAGTTCTACAAATACTGTGATGACACAACTTTTTTTCTCCTGACAATTTTTTTTTAAATTACCAGAAAATCCACAGCATATTTGAATCCATAATCGAAGTAAATATCATATCTTCTCTCTCTCTAAATACCGGCTTACTTGGTCTGGTAAATTAATTAAATATTCCACAGGACACGAATAAAATCAAAGAACTATGTAACTGTAGAATTGTGTGCAAACTCAAAATATACTTATTTCACACCCATTTCATGTATACCAAATTGTTTAAAGAATGTCAGCTGTAGCCATAATAACACAGAAAAAATACACAAATATTTTCTGGATTGAATGGAATTATGAAAATATAATTAAGTAGCACTAGACCAAAGATAACTTCTGAACAGCATATTTAAATATTCTGTGGAAAACCCCACAAAACAAACAAACAAAAAAAACCCCACAGAAAATTAAATCTCTAAAAAACCAGAGTTTGTTATATAGGAAGAAAAATTAATAAAGCATATTTATCTACAGCTCTTTGTCCTCAAAGCCATGCATCCACAAACATAGAACCATCAGTTTCTTGCAGCATCCCTACTGTGTCAGTGTGAGTTAAGAGAAAGCACATTCTGTGTTCAGTCTATCACTATATGTAGTAGCTTGCTCAACAGATGTGCTGAACAGAATGTGGAAAAACCACAATCTACCTACCTACATTTCTCCCAGTAAAGCATTTGAATTTTTTTTTCTCTGCCAAGACTTTTCACTACATTTTGATGAACATCAACGTTTAATATTTTTCAAATTTCTCTGGAACTGACTAATGACTTCTGCTATTAGTGAGATGAAAGAGAAAGAATGTCCTCATGAACAAATGACAAAATTTCATAAACCTTATCTCATGTTGAAATTCTCTAAAGAATGGTATGAAGACTCAACGTTCATTTTGTCTTTCTACATATTATCATATGTATTCTACATTACTGTTACACCTTTCTACTCTATAATAAAGTTTGTTTGTGATTCCAACCCTTCAGTTACATTTGGGAAGAGAAAAATGAGACTGTTTTTCTTCCCACT
This sequence comes from Megaceryle torquata, assembly GCA_024611175.1. Classification (NCBI taxonomy): domain Eukaryota; kingdom Metazoa; phylum Chordata; class Aves; order Coraciiformes; family Cerylidae; genus Megaceryle; species Megaceryle torquata. Next base: position 80,538 of record JANIJG010024538.1, read on the forward strand.
GGAGAGAAAAAAAAAGAGAAGAAAACAAACATCCTATCTGCACTAAGCCTGCTTATCATAAACAGGAATGAACTGGGATAAGAGGGAAAAGAAAGGTTCTGTTAAGTAAATCATTTAAGTGATAAATATTAAGAGAAGCCAAATGTGAACAACTTCAAGACCCAAAGTATTTCTCCTTGCTTTGCCAAACACATTAATGACCAGAAGCATGCTTATACTGGAATGGCCACATTTTTACCTCCCTCTTCCATATTTTCTCAAACCTGTCCCTCCTTATCCACTTTGACACCCGACTTTCCCCACCTTTAGCCCTTCCTTTTGACATCATGTAGGTTTCATTATTTCTACAATACCCTTAAAACTTCCCATAACAATATTTATATAATCTTACGAACCTCTCAAATATCCCATAACAAGTCTGCTCTTACTTTAGAGACCCATGACAATCTGTTTCCCTCCCTTTTACCAGTTATGAAGCTCTGGCTAAAGTTCTCCCCAGCTATGCCTCATTGATCCATTCAGTGTTGAGCAAGCTCTTGGCCTTTAGTATTGTTTCTGTTTCCTCCTAATCACTTAATTTTTTGTATCTAAATGTTTAACTTACTACTTCTCCTGATTCAGTTAAGTTGAATTGCCATTAACCAGGTATCACGACAGTCCAGATGTCCTTATATTTCAAGTGTTCACATGTCTTTTTTAATCCACATATATTATTTTCAAAGAGAGCAACACATTAATGAAGGGATTATGACATCTCCTGTATAGTAGCCTCAAAACAACAGTCTGACTGCAGGTTTATAACCCTACTCCCTAGATTATTTTCAAATTTACTATTATCTCCTTTTCAAAATCAAACTATATATTGAAACATTGGATAAATACCTCTGGTTTAGACATTTTTTTTTTTTGTCCATGAAAATGTTTTGGTAATGATACACTGTGTCTTTTGTTCATCACACCAGTGAACATTATCAATATTTCTTTGCTTTTGCCCTTTTATTATCTCATTGGTTTATTAACTGTAAAGAAGAACAATAATTATTGTGGGTTTTTTTTCCTTCAGATGTGAAGTACAGGCTGCTGACGCATCTGCTGCCCTAGTTCATTGTATCACTTCTATTTCCTGTATTAAGGCCCGTCAAGATAGAGACCCTAACTTTCTCTATCTGGTGTAGGAGGATTAATCTCCATTAGGTGATTACAAAGTAAATGATAAACCCCAACAATTATTAAAATGTCACTTCTTTTTCCAGCAGGACCACATGTCACACCTCAGAAAAATGTTAGCTTCCACAGGCCACAGTGTTGTTATTGATATTGTTTGTATTGTACTGTAAAGGACACAGATTCAGAGTTTAATGATTTTACATTTTCTAGCAGAATGAAAAAAATATTGTCCTTAATGGTGACTTATTAAAAAAAGAAAAGCCTGTGTTTTCACCATGTCACCATATTCTGATTTTCTATGTTGATATTTCACCATCGGTACAAAACATTCATAATATAATATAAACCACAAACTAAACAAAAACAGCAGAATGAAAATACTTGATTCCAAGTTCTATAAGGCAAGCTCCTTATTTGTCTTACATCAAAGTTCAGTCATTCTGAACAACAAGTGAAGCCTGAGGAGTATAAATGTCTCCAGTTTTTTTAGTGACATGCCTTTGAGGAGTTATGCCTCATCACTTCTCACTAGACAAAATCTTTGAGGATTTTCAAGGACAGCTCTAAAGAGAGCCTGTTGTAACATTCTAGCCCAAAGTCATGGAACAGTATGGGCATGTTTGTGTCCATTATCATCTTTGAATATTTAAAAAATTAAAATAGCTGTATAATTGTGATGTTTGAACTATTTCAATATGAGGCATTACTAGTCTACACTTTAACGTTATTGAACTTTACCAGAGATGTTATCTCTAAGTGAAACAAGGGGAAAATTGCCTGCATTCTTATATAGAATTTGATGTACAGAAACTATCTTAAATTTTCATAGCAATTGTAGAAGTGGAAAAGAGGAAAGTCAGTCAAAATCTAGTGGAAAAATACTGAGAGGAAGAATAACACACAAGGAATTCTAGTTGATGCTGTTGCAATGCATACATACTTCTAAAGAAGATACCTATTCAGAAGATGCTCTAATCTGAAATATGTAATCTCTGAAGTTCCATGGCACTAGTTTACAAACTTGGTGAAAGTAGTTTACAGGAAGTTATGCATTATCAATTAATTATACAATCAGATGTATCTTCATTATTTAATTAAAATTCAAACTTCTTATTTCTTTGTAACTTACTTTAAGTTTCTTTAAATAATTTAGATCTTTGGGTGTTCATAGAGGGGGGGATGTTCATTCTGGGAAATGTGATGCCTAACAACTAATGCCTCTTAAGAATATTTTTCTCTAAGCATTTATGAGATTTTTGAGGAAAACAAAGCAAACAAGTGAACACATAAAGCCCATCCATTCCTGGGTCCAATTGAATATGTCCAAATTAAATAAATCCAAATAAAATAAAGTAAAATGCAAATTCATATTAAGATGTTACAAATTGGTAAATGAAAAAATCTTTCTTCAATGTTGAAAATATGTCTTAAATAATTTAAAACATTTTTAGCTTTTTTGGGGGGTAAATCTTTATTGACATCAGTTGTTTCTAATGAAGTAAATATAATCCTGTGTGTTCCACTCAAACATTATGCTACAGAGAGAAATAATCATGCAACTGAAATTATTCATTTAAACGATAGTATTTCATTTGTCCTCTTTGTCATAGCATCCCTGACACTGATTTAGCATATTGTTGTGAATACATTCAGCCATTTATACTACATCCAAAAACTTGTGGCTTACATTACACATGGTAAAACAGCAATTGCTAGTAAAGAAGACATGCAGGAGAATAATCAATTTAGATTTTTGAGAATATTTTTTTTTCTCCCTGAATAGTTTGAAAACTCAGAGAATGTTAAGATACTGTGAAAAAAATCAATGTAACAGAATCTCTTTGTATGTACTCTTTTTCTAGTAGTGGGAAAAAAACCCCTCTCATAAGGTACTGGTTGCAAAAGATTCACTGGCTAATTCTACAGTTTTAAGCAGTTTGGTTAACCAGCAAATACTTAACCAAATGCAACTCTGAACCCAAATAAAATCCACCTTTCTGCTATTTCTACAGCATTCAAAATATACTCCAATGCAAATTAAACATAACATTGTACTGAAATTTTTATTCATTTGTGTTTGTTCTGGCCAGGACTTAAGATTACTTTTACAGCTCTTTGAAGTATATGAAATATTTATAATTATAAGGACTCTTATTTTGTAAAAATAATCATCATAAAGTGACAAGCCTGCTACTTGCCTTTTCTCACAATTTTCATACTTTCCTGCTATGACTGACTGCAGGTTTTTCCTCATTTGACAAATTACTGAGTGACAGCTTTGCTCAAAGCCCTTTTGAATTTAAAAATAATCAATTAAACTTGACTCACTAGGGGTTAAATGGCATTATAATTTATTTATTTTTTCTGAAATTAAACTGTAGCTTGATTTCAAAAGTAATTTTGGGCTGGATTAAGGAATGGCACTATTCTTATATATGTGATTTTGTTAATTAAGAAATCATTAAGGAATGCTAAATGAAACCCTGCATCATGAGTGGCAAAAAGTCATTTCAGTTTCTAATAATAATCTGTTTAAACTTCTGGAGGCAAAAAGTAGATTGTGATTTATATTTTCTTGCATTTAAACATCATTGAGGAACATTCTACAAACTTCTTTTGATATGTCTTGTTTCTGATCTTTCAGATATTTCCAGTGGAAAATTAATTCAACTGACTGAAGAGTGGTCATGTTTAATGATTATTACTAAATTTATCTTTAAGTACTTTAGATTTAAGGAGCTTTTTTTTAAAGTACTAGAGAAATTTGCTATTGAGTTGGACACATAATTCAACAAGTTTTTATGACTACAACCTGAAAATTAGTAGTAAAGGTTAAAGAAATTCAATAGTAGATCTGCCAAATTTACCTAGGTTCATATAGGAAGATTGTCCAGTGGTATCTGACTATTTTAAGGTATATGAAGATCTGCAGCATGTCTTTGGAAATACTTTGGAATAATCTATATCAGCAACTAGGCTATCAAAACCACTAAAATACTTAAAAAATGTTCAAGCAGAAGATAATTTTTTTATTATTATCTCTTTTCACTAAAATGGTATTATTAATTAAACACATAATCAATTTTTTTTTTTTTTTACAAAATATTGACCTTTTTCACAAGCAGATACTTTCTGTATGACTGTCAACAGATATATTTTTCTGTAGGTGTTTATAAGTGCTCCACAGAAACATTTACAGTTGCTTCCTATGAAAGAGAATCTAGAATTTAAACAAAGAAGGGGATGTGCACAGACGTTTTTTATAAATTTTCATTAAGGAACAGTATCGCAACAGGCAAATTATATACCCATAAACTGGAAGTTAGGAAAGACTGACAAGGATGAAAACCAATAACTAAAGATTAAGGCTGGCAAGATCCTTAATCACTGCCTTTCTCTGCTTACTTCCTTGGTCATTCTCACCGAAGCACAGGTGGTAAATTCCTGCTGATGTTGACTCCAACACTCAGGCAACAAAACCAAAAATTGAAGTGGTATATTTCAATGAGCATCACAGGTCAGATTTGTGAAGCTCACTCTCATCACTTTTTCTGAGGTGCAATTTAAAACTTAGTCTCTACATATTCTTGGTTTTATCTAATAAATTTTCTGCTAGCACATAGAATATGCTCTCTATCTCCCCTATTCTTTATACAGTTTTATAAAGTATTTGGCCTATTACTGTTTATGAATAAATTAATCACTAATTGTTCTGCAGACGTTCTGAACTAGTGTCTGCTGACTGGATTTTGCAGTGATCTTTTGTTATCCATTTCAGTCCTATATTTCTGTGATTTGAATTTCCCTGGTTTAAGATCAAATACTGGCGTCATACTTAAAGGTGAAGTAGGACAGGCTGACCTAGAGCCATAAGAACAGAAGTAGGAAATGTGATATGCAATGCTGAAGTGTAAAGGAAAATATTGTTAGATGGAATTATATTAAAATAATAGTATTTAGTGATGGCATTTCAGCTTGCTTAAGTTAAAAAAAACCTCCACACTTTTCAGAGTAAGGACAGCCTGTATCAGTTTAATATCTGTACAATTCTTTTCAGCCATGGGAATGGAAAGAATGACTAGAAAATCCTATTATCTAGCAATATCCCATTAATTTGGTATAATGAAGCCAAGTTGTCCCTTATTCTTTTAATACTGTTTCCTGAAGGATGAATTTAAGTATTTCTCTTTTTCAGCTGAGGAATTAACATATATGATAAAAGATCAGGGCCAACACCTGGGAACTGTGGTATTTATGCAGGTCTCTGGAGTCTCCAGAATCATAACTCCTGGATATACATCCTTGTTGCCAAGAAATCCTCTGAAAAAGCCTGCCTGAGTACAATTAGTGTTTAAATGAATCCGAATTAACTATTTGACCAGTTGCAGAGAACTAAATTAATATTTGAAGAAATTACTATTTCTCAAGTGTGAAACATGAAACAGTGCTCTTGAAGCACTTTTTTTTTTTTTTTTTTTTTTTTTTTTCTGTAAGGAAGTCTCCTATTCCATGATTAGCTAGATTGGGAAACTGTAATGTCTTATAATTATTTCATTGCCAGTGGTGCACTGACTGTCACTTTGGCAATAGCAATGTTACATGCTCTTTTAAAGGGTCACCATTATCAATTTCAGGAAGGATAGACTGACATGACAATAACAGGATGGAAATTTGGATGGATAGCAGATGGATCGCAGGATAACAGGATGGATATTTCTTAAACAAACTAGTCATGGCACACAGCACTATCTAACTCAAATGAAATTTGACTGATTTTTGTGTGCAATTCTTTCAGTTTTAAAAATAGACTAATGATCTAATTAATGCACACTGCTGAGAAACATCCTAGTTTAAAGAATGAGCACTCATTAATGATGTTATATCCTAACATTTCCAGAAATATATTAAAAAAGACCCTATAATTAAAAAAAAAAAAAAAAGGTTGGTGAATTTTAAACCTATTGGACTGAACTGGTGACTTGTGAGCACATTATTTTAAGTATGCTTCCATATGAACTTCTTCCCCTTTGGAACATATCCCACTGAATATTTTTTACCAGCTCTGGAAATGATCTGTCACAAGATGCTACTGCAGATGTTTCCATTTGAGAAGATTTCAGGAGAGGGAGAGGCATATCTCCTCCCAAACTGCGATAGTCTTTTTCAAAAGAAGAGGCTGAAACATTTTTAAAAGGTTTTCAATCAGAAATTTTACTTAAAGTTTTACATCACTGGTGACAGAATAAGGATATGCCCACTGAAAAAGCTTAATGTAAAATTTTTACATTTTAAATTCTATTTTCATTGGAGGAAGACATACATATGTTACAATAGTTTGTGCAGGACCTTTCTACTGTCTTGTTTATGTAACACTCAGAAGTAAGCAGAGTGGGAGTACTGTCATTACATTGCAGATTATTAATTGGATTTCTGCAGGTTCTTCTGTGATATATACCCAGGCTGGTAAAAAAAATATAAAAAATCAACTGACAGGAATCAGGTAATAAAATATTGCCACATAATGGAAAAAAAAATTAAATTACTGTACATTTTTGCAATAAATTTTCCAGCATCTATATCTTAAGAATATCATGTTAGTTACCAAGGCACCTGAGAATAACCCTAATCTTCACTAGAGGAAAAGTCAAAAGTGCATTTCCAGTTACAACTGACATAATAGTGAGAAGCCATGAAGAGGCATTTCAGACAGTAGAAGTTATCTGTGGAGAGACTCTGTAAAGTTTGTTTGGGCATACAAATTTCATTAAAAATTATTGTTTTATCAGAGAGATCAGAAACATTTGAAAGATTTAAAATAATTTAATTTTGTTCCCAGAAGCTTTATGAAAAATTCACCTTTATTAGATTATGAAGAAATGTTTGCCATAGCAATTATAAAGTAAGAAGACTGATAAACAAATGTAACCATGATGTGCAGTTTTAAATCAGCTTGAAAAGAGTTAGCCAAGAGTTAGCAATCTGGTCTACTGATGTTTTCTTTCAGGACTTGAAATGCTAGAATGTCCAAGGCCTTGGAACAAAGGCTGATGCAGTGGCAATAAAAAGTTTCATTTGGACTAACTGAGTAATTACCAATCTATCAACCATATGCCTATCTGTTGAAAAATAAGAGGTAAGACTCTATTAATAAAAGACAAGGCCATGTTCACTGGCATGAATTATACTGATAGTACTGATAGTGTACTTAGTAATTAAAGGAAGGCAATTAATCCAAATCAGCACGGATTTATGGAAAGTATATCTTAGATCTTCGATGTCTTGGAAGGAACTTTATGAAGTTATAAACTTGCCTGATAATAGTGATGATACAGTATGCTCAGATTTTAAAAAGGCATTTCTTTTGATACCGCAACTATTCAAATAGTACAAAAGTACCCTGAACACTGATATCAATGAAACACTGATTAGTTGATAATGTGAATAAAAAGAATTATTACTAGGATGGCTGTCTACTGGGATCCCAGATACATTGAATAACTTCAAAATTAATTCACTACAAGCTGATGTCATAGGCAAAATAATAATAATAATAAAGCAAGCTCTGGTAAGTAAAATAGTAAGCACTGTGTACATATGTCTGTTCTCTTAAAAAACTTGTATTTGAATACTGTGTTTATAATTCACAGACAGTATCAAGGAGCTGGAGAGGGTTCAGAGAAGTGCTATTATTGATTTAAAACTCTGGAAATCAGGCCTTCCAGTGAAAAAATCAGGTCCTTATACAAATGGAAATGTTAAAGGTGGCCTATCCAGGAGTAAACTACATTTAGAATACAGAGTAGCCAATGAAGCATTTTATATATTAACAGCATGATGTTACAAAATCAAAGGCTGAAAATTAAAAGTGGAAATTCTTAGTTTGAAATCAGTACACATTTAATACTCTACAAGACTAAGCACTGGAACAGCTTTAGCTTTTGAACATTGGTCAACAAATGTGTTTTCGTTTAAAACGGTATTTTTTTGGTCCTCAAACGTTTGTTATAGTTATAGAGATTTTATAAAGTCTATTGCTTGATTTAGAGAGATCAGGCAGGATAATTGCAATAGTTCCTTTGGAATTACTTAAGAGTACTAGCTTACTCTATTACTTAAAGGTAGTTCTCATTCAACATTTCTCTGAAACAGTAGAAGGTGCACACCGTATAAGGATAGGATAGTCTCCCTGGTGATATTCTACAATATGGAATAAAGATATTTAGAATGTAAACAGAACAGCTTATCCGCAGTTAATGTTGTTTTCAGTTTAACTTCTTATCAAAATTACACCTGTTCTTACAGCCTCTTTCATTGCAATGAAAGAAAAACCCTTACATACTCTGCTTAACTGTAATAAATTCTACTAAGCAAACTCCACAACTGTCTCTTTTGAGGTTTTGCTAAGGCTGCTGATTGATAGGCTTCAGGGAGAAATGCAAGTTTAAGAAATTCCAAGCATCACTTAAAAGCTGTTTTTCAATTTTTCCTTTTTTCAGATCCAAGTTAAAAAAAAAAAAAAAAAAAAAAAAAAAAAAAAGTAGTTTTTTTTGGGTTTTTATACATTTTGAAATTATTTTTGTATTTTTTTTAAATTTTTTTTTTATATTTTTTATTTTTTTAAAG
>JANIJG010024538.1:93783-114791 GCA_024611175.1 Megaceryle torquata
CAGAGGAGAGTGATGAGGCTGGTGAAGGGACTGGAGGGAAAGTCTTATGAGGAGAGGCTGAGGGAGCTGGGGTTGTTTAGCTTGGAGAAGAGGAGACTCAGGGGATACCTCATCACTCTCTACAACTACCTGAAGGGAAGTTGTAGTCAAGTGGGGGTCAGGCTCTTCTCCCAGGCAACTAGTGACAGGACAAGAGGGCATGGACTGAAACTGCTTCAGGGAAGGTTTAGGTTAGATATCAGGAAGCACTTCCTTACAGAGAGGGTGAACAGGCATTGGAATGCACTGCCCAGGAAGGTGATGTAGTCACTGTCCATGGAGGTGTTTAAGGAAAAGCTGGATGTGTCACTTAGTGCCATGATCTAGCCAATGTGGTGGTTGTGGGACATAGGGTGGACTTGATGATTTCAAAGGTCTTTTCCAGCCTCAGTAATCCTATGATTCTTTGATACATGGTCACTACTCTTTTAGAGCTAAGCTCCAACAGGTTCACATCCTTCTTGTTGGTAGAATCACCTCCATCAACCTGATTGCCATGTTTCATTTGATGAAGCCCAGGATATGGTTGGCCTTCTGAGTTGCAAGTGCACATTGCTGGCTCAGGTACAATTTTACATCTAGCAATATCCCCAAGTCCTTCTCCACAAGGCTGCTTTCAATCCATTCATCATTACCCAGTCTGTACTGATACTGGGGATTGTCACAACACAGATTCAGGACCTTGCACTTGTCCTTGTTGAACTCCATGAGGTTTACATGGATTCACTCAAGACTCAAGGTTCCTCGGGATGGCATCCCTTCCCTGAAGTATATCAACTGCACCACTCTGCTAGGTGTCATCTGCAAACTTGCTGAGGGTGCTGAGAGTGTGGCATTCCACAGTAATTCATAAAGATCTTGAGCATTATCAGTCCCAATATGGATCCCTAAGGGACACCACTTGTTACTGATCTGTACTTGGACACTGAGCCATTGACTAACTCTTTGGACTAGGCCATCCAATCAGTTTCTCATCCATCCATAAATTGATCCATGAAACCCATATCTCCAGTTTAGCTACAAGGATGTTATGGGGCACCCTGTCAAAGGTCTTACAGAAGTCAAGATAGATGGTGTCAGTTGCTCTTCTCTCCCCCACCAATGCAGTCGCTCCACTGTAGAAGGCAACTAGGTTTGTCAAACATGATTATCCCTTTGTGAAGCCAGCTTGACTGTTTCTAATCATATCCCTGTCATCCATCTGTCTTGACATGTCTTCCAGGAGGATCTGTTCCACTATCTTTCCAGACACAGAGGTGAGACTGACAGGTCTTCCTTTTTACCCTTTTAAAAAAAGGACATGATATAATTCCATCCTTCCAGTCACCAGGGACTTCATCTGACTGCCATGACTTTTCAAATACAATAGAGGCTTGGCAACTGTATCAGCCAATTCCCTTGGGGCTGTGTGGTGCATCTCCATGAGGACCCATGGGCATGTGTACGTTCAGGTTCCTCAGTCTGGAACTTGATCTTCTCCATTGATGGGTGGGACTTCATTCCTCCATTCTCTGCCTTGAGATTCAGGGATGTAAGATAGTTGGGAAGATCAACTGTTGAGGTTAAAATAAAGTGAAGCACCTCAGCCTTTTCCATATCACTCGTCAACAGATATTCTAACTCATTTATCAGAGGGGTACACTTTATTGTGTCTTCCTTTTCTCACTTACATAACTGTAGATGCCTTTCTTAGTATTTCTCATTTCCCTTGGTTTAGCTCCATCTGTGCCTTAGCTTTCCTGATCCTACCCCTACATTTCCAGGCAGTATCCCTATATTTTTTCCCAGTATGTACGTCCCTGCTTTCGTTGTGTTTACATTTATTTCTTGTGTTTCAGTCTGACCAAGAAGTTATTCCTTGAGGATGCTGGTCTTTAGCTTTATCATCATTATGGTCTGAGCAGAGTCCACCTTCCAGAGTGTGTACTTTATGGAACAGTGTCTATCTACAATAGACATTTTTATTCTCCACTGGGACTAAACCCTAAAGTTGTAATTTAGTGAAAAAAAACAACCAACCAAAACCAAACAAAAATCCCAGTGTAGCAAACTGCCCTGTCAGCACCAAGTAGCATCTCAGATACAGAGATGAAAGCATTAGAACACAAAATAGGTATTTATAATCTTGCACAAAACCAGTCATTCGTTGACACTAATATGAAATTCAAATGTCTGTGTTTTGTTTCTGGGGAAATGAGAGTTATTTTCAACTTGTATGTGCTCTAAATACAAAATAAATCGTCTAATTCTACAACAAAGCCAGTAAGAATTTTAAAGAAGCTGAAACTTTGGCTGTCTTCAATGCCATTTTTGCATACCGAGAAATCTTCTCTAGTTTTGTTTAGCATTGGCAATAAAAGAGACATCAGACTAATATGAAAAGGTATACCACAGTTTTTCAATTGTTTCCCAGCACTTCTAATGCAAGGTCTGCAGGTTGTCTATTCTCGAAGTCATAACAGAGAATCATAGAACCATAGAATCATACTGGTTGGAAGAGACCTTCAAGATCATCAAGTCCAACTGTTAACCCAGAACTGCCAGGTTACCACTAAAGCATGTCCCTCAGGAGCACATCTACATGTCTTTTAAATACATTCAGTGATGGTGACTTCATCACTTCCCTGGGCAGCCTGTTCCAGTGATTTACAACCTTTCAATGAAGAAATTTGTCCTAATATCCAATCTAAATCTTACCTGGTTGCAACCTGAGGCTGTCTCATTTTGTTCTATTGCTTGCTACATGGGAGAACAGATTGAACCAACCTCCTTTCAGGCAGTTGTAGAGAGCAATAAGGTCTCCCCCGAGTGTCCTTTTCTCCAGGCTAAATAACCCCAGTTTCCTCAGCTGCTTTTCATAAGACTTGCACTCTAGGGCCTTCTGCTTCATTCCCCTTCTTTGGGCACACTCCAGCACCTTAATGTCCTTCTTATAGTGAGGGGCCCAAAACTGAACACGGTATTTGAGGTGCAGCCTCACCAGTGCCAAGTACAGGGGGACAATCACTTCCCTAGTCCTGCTGGCCACACTATTGCTGATACATGCTAGGATGATGGCCTAAACAGATCAAAGTCTGCCCTCCAGAAGCCTAGGATGGCAGTTCTACTGAACCTCCTCCTTACATCCCCATGAATTAAAAACTCTATCATTTGATCATCACTATGCCCAAGACAGCCTTCAAACCTTAAAATCACCCACAAGTCCTTCTCTGTGAACAATAGGTCTTTTTATCATAGTCTGTACATAGGAAGGGCAGCACTAACTTCAATTAAGCTAAAAATGAAAACTCCTTAGCACTAAAATGCATTGTTCAACTCCTCAAATTAATTTTTCCTACTTGATGGTCTGAGAAATATGAAAACCAAAAAGCTAAAAATTCCTCCAGGCCTCTGCCAGTTCTGGCCCAATAAATAAATAAAAAAAAAACTTCTCGAGTTTAAAGCAAACTGTCGTACTTTAGCATTTCTAAAAACATCTAAAAGTGCAGTAGAGGGAAGGAGGATCGGATATTGACAATGAGCTTTGTAAAGTTTTTTGGCAATCATTATAATGAAGAAGTGAGTATACAGAGCCAGTAGCTTTCCACACTCTCCATCTGGTAGCCAAAGTAGAGAGATTCCTTGCTATGAAGAGACCTCCCCTTAATTTTCACATGATTTTCTATTATTTTTTTTTCACACTCTTCTCTAGTTGGAATTTGATCATTTGCATCATCTGTTAAAGTGGGCAGCATGGTGATAACTGCTGATCATGAACTTCCATGTGGCTTTCAGTCAGATATTACTTGCACAGACAAAATAAGCTAAAATAATTTTTTCAAACTATGACTGTTAACTTGGTTAGCAGTTTATTTCAGTGGAATGCTTAACAGACTATGAAGCTTTAAAAATAATTTATGGGATTTTTTGATGCTGATTTAAACAGTATAGATCATAACTATGTATTCCATTTTTGTGTCAAGGTAATAAAAACTTTGAAATGCATTATTAGAATTCTAAATGCTGCATTAATATATTTATGCTTTATAAACACATATTAAAGACTGCTTATTCAAGTTCCATCAGTGAAAGAGAATTATCAAATAAATGAGAATTAAAACGTCTCTTCAGAAAAGATCTGCATAGAAGACACCCTAATTTAAAATTACATTTATATCAACTTTATATCGATGTAGTTCCATTAACTTTCATGGATTTCTCTGAAATTTTTGCATTTAGAGAGAAAAGGATAATAAATCCAAGTCTAGCCAAAAAAAGCAAGTATATGACAATCATCTGACATAAAGTTCCAGAGACTGCAACTTCATGCTTTTTTCATTTGAGACAATGTCAAAAATTCCACTGGCAGCACACTACAGAAATGTCAAGGGAGAGTGAAGAACCAACATTTCTTCCTGCTTCACTAGATCTAGTAAATTATATGTTTATCTGCTCATATACACAGTCTTGCTCTGTAACTGGAACTAAATATTTGCAAGTACTCCTTGACTTGCTTTGTGCATGCCTTCTTAAGAAGAGTCACTTTGAGAGCTAAATTTGAGAACTTCTCAATATGAGGAAAGCTTCATTTAATTGCACAGACATTATACCCTGAACTGGAACTTGTTATGTTCATATTTTTGGGATTTGTGAAGAATTGAGGTAGAGAGGACAGGACGGGCAAAGGAATCCACTGTCTGTGTATTAATCTAATCGCAAATTTTAAGTAAATGTCAGAATAAATAAACTACAAACCTGAAAGCTCAAGTTGCAACCTATATGTAATCTAATTTTCAACAGATATATTTGCTATGAAGAGTGAAAGCGTTATCTAAGCTTTGTTAAACTAATCAAGTTGTTTTCCACAGTACAGGACTTAATAAAAATTTAGGGCATTCATTGTCTATCAAAGTTCAGTTTACTTTCTTATATGCCATACTTTCAGATTATGTCATTCTGGAAGTTATATACTTCTCTGAAAACATCTGATGCCATTCTGTAGTGTTTCTATAGTGCTGCAAAGATTATAATTAATTTAAAATAACAGAACCAACCATTCATTTAAATACTAATTTTTATATAAGCACAATAAATATATTTACTTGGATAATTATTAAACATTCTGGATTCAGATGGCATTTGATATTTCCACTGACTGACCAGCTCTGCTATTTAAAAAGACATAATTTGGGTAACTTATCTTCTGAAAGTGGTCATATATCATGTGATTAAATCCTTAAAACACATTTCTGATCTAGATGATTAACATTAGTCAAGTAATTTTAAAATGCTTTCTACATAGGGCCTCAAAAATGTTAATTCTCTTGATTATATTTTTTTCGGTGAATATATTAAGTATTGCTCTGAATTGTATCTGTCAATTTTACAACATCATAGCTTTCAAACACTTGTTATTTACAAATACAGAACCTCTGCTATTTTGTCACTTATCAGCACTGTGCAATAATTTTGCCCTCTTCTCCACCCTCCCCCCCATTATTATGCAAAATGTGTTCAGAACAAGAAATGCTTAGAGAAATTTTTTTCTGCAGTGAGATATTTTGACACAAAAATCTTTTCTCATCAAAGATGAAAAGCACCTTGTCAGTCATTTCTAATTACAGCCTCTATTCTGTCAGTACAGAAAGATGCCAACTCCCTGCGGTGATGTCATACATTGACATTTACAAAACTACATTGGACTTTGTCAACCCTCGTGTGTTACAAAATCATTGTCAGCACTGATACACAATAATAAAGGGAATTTATGAGTGTTAATTGTGTTTAAAGTCAAGAAAAGGGCATTATGCTTTCTGATATCAATAGTTGCTGAATCATCTTTAAAAACAATGGGAAAATCATTTCATATTCCTATTCCAAGATGCTAAGAACTTAAACTGCAATAACAGAGATTTCACACTCTAAGAATCAATTTGAAAGATGTAAATTGATTAAAGATTAAAATGAACTATTTAGTGTTCTGCGATTAATATTAACGCTGAGGCTAAACCTACCAGTGGGGAAATAGCTGAATCAAAGTACTAACCATGTGAGAATGCAAAGATTTTGGGAATTTCTAATCTTGGGCAAAAGAACATTAGCCAGTCTAATTCAAACTATTGACGCACTCCTATTAGCATAAATCAGGAGAAGAAATAAATAAATCCCCTTCATTAGTTCTACTTAACATAGTGGCTCTTATTAATTTTTATGAAAGTAATATAAAATACTTGTAATTATATGAGTATAAGCCAGAATTTTATTTTGCATCTTATTAAGAATTATTTACAGTTGTGAAGATAAGCACAATAGCGAGAACCTCCAGCTGAATCTCAGAAATGTCCAATGTTGGGGACTCCATCACAGCCCTGGGAACATAATTCTAATGCTTGATTGCTCTCATTGTGAAAATATTTTCTCTTGTGTACAATTGGAATCTCCCCAGGAGATTTTGCCTTCTTTAATGTCAAGGGATAAAGTTTTCTCAAGGAGAGCATTATATCCTATAATGCTTCTGTAATAACTTGCACTGAGCTAAGAATTGAATTACCTTCTTGAACTAAGACTATTCTCAGTCTCTGTCCTGTTTTCAGCTGGGATAAATATTTTCTTCCTAGTATCTGCTACAGTGCTGTGTTTTGGGTCTGTATGAGAGTAACATTGATAATACATTGCCGGTTTAGTTGTTGCTAAGTAGTGCTTATCCTAAATCAAGGATTTTTCAGTTTCTCATGATCGGCCAGTGAGGAGATGCACAAGAAGCTGGGAGGGATCATGGCCAGGACAGCTGATCTGAACTGGCCAAAGTGACATTGCCTACAATAGGACAGTAAACTGTGGGTAGTTGTCCAGGAGGATACAATCACTGCAGTGACCAGGGCACTGACTGGGTTTTATTTCTCTCTCTTTATTGTTTTCCTTTTCATTTCCTTTTTTATTATTATTTTTTTAATTAGTAATCTTTTCATATCTCAATCCATAACTGAGGTTTTTTTCACGATTCTACTTCCCATGCCATCAGGGATGGGGGGAGGAGTGAGCAAGCAACTGCATGGTGCTTAGTTGATAGCTGGAGTTAAACCACGGCAGTCTTTTCTTATCTATGCATGCTCCTTCTTATAGAAAAATGCCCTTGGGAAAACCTGGTCCCAAAAGGTTATGAAAGCATAACCTTGAAAGAAAAACAAAAGCAAGGCAAAATCAAATGCTTATTGAAGGGTCACATTTTTAAGACAGAGTCCCTATGAATTATTATTCTACTATCTAAATATTCTTGTTCCAACAAGAAAATCAAACTAAAATGTAAAAAATGTATTTAATCACTTACATGGATTATAACCTCTATGGGAGAGTCACTGAAGATCCCTCAATGTAATAAACAGATACTTAAAATAACCTGGTTTTTGTATACATGTCTATATGTGGAAAATACTCCACGGTGTCTGACTTATCATACATACCTCACTTAACAAGATAGTTATCAGACTCTAGGAGATGCTTATAATATAATATGTAATCGACATGGAATGACAGATTGGTTACTACTGTTAACATTTATGTACAGGACAATTGCATGTAACCCCAGAGTCTTAAAGAAAAAAAAAAATAAATTCATAATTAGTATTCTCTAGTTTCATTACATTAGTTTCAAAAATGATTCCTTTGGCAAAGATTCAAAGTGAATCTAACTTCCCAGTGCACATGTAAATCTGCAGTGTAGGTGGGTGTCCTTGTCAAACAGTCACCTCTAGGGTGGTAGAGAGTGGGTTGAGATACAGTTATCAATAGTCTCATGCTGTGAATCTCTTTTGAAATTCACTGCAGTGGTCTCATGCCTACTGTTGGTATTCTGGTGCTTTGAAGCTGTCCAGTTGGCAGCTTCAGTGAAGCAAGTATTATTGATAGCTTCAGGGGCCTCCATGTAGACATCTATTTATCAATAATTAAAATATATGCAGCAAAGTATTTGCTTCTGTAGTCATCTTAGGTTGTATCCTTATAATAGAGGTTAAATGCTACAAAATCAGGCTTATATACAATAAAGAATCAAAGGAATTTTTGTAGAGAGGAATTTTCCAAGGCACCTGTGTAAGTTTAGTGTCTGGCCTTACGTGGATTTTCAAGAGGTTGACAGAAACAAAAAAAACCCAAAATCTAATCATCAGGAAAAACACAAATACCTAGTACTTGAAAAGTTTAAGCCATATGTTCCAAGTACACTAGAAACAATTGCAAGATACTTTATTACTCATAGATTTTCCTAATTTATAACAGTGCCGATGGGATAATATACATCATTAGGAAGCACTATGAATTTCCTTGCTGATATTTCTTCAGAACAAGGTATCTCTAAACCTAAGCAAAATCAGGAATATTCATAAGGTACACACAGTACCTAAATTAGATTTCATTCTTCACATAGTTATTGAAAATAAAAGGCTGCCTTGTGCCATCCTCTGGAGATACCTTTAGAGATGCTCTGAAACTTCTGTTTGTAATAATGGCTTTGAAATGAGGGGATGGCACAATATGAAGATAACCTTGAGTTTCATATTTTAACTCAATAAATAATGAAATAATAAAAACAAACCTTGAGGAAGGTGGAAGAAGAAGGAAGATCAGTCTACTCATGTCACATACACTTGCTGCATGTATAAAGGTAAGCCTTTGCTGAGATTCAGAGACTGTAGTATTTGTGAACAAAGAACACCTCAGGCACCATGAATGCTTTCTCTTGGTGCAAATAACAGTGAAAATACCATGAGAGTGAGAATAAAGCTTTATTATCTCACAATACTGATTCTGCTTTGTGAGTGTGAATGAAGTATATTGATCTTTCTAATCTTAGTAAACAAGCAACTCAACTGAGTTACAACATATTTAATTTTTAAAATAAACACATTTATCAGCTTAATTAAAATCTTAAGTTATCCACAGCTTTTATGTTCTACCAGTGCTAACCAATTGGCAAGCTATATTAACTAGATTTCGTTCAGTTTAAAACTTCTAACAAATGCCCATAAGGTACTAAATACTAGAACTTCTTACATAAAAGTATCATAATTTTTTAATTAGTTCTGTTAAAAAGAAGACCTCCAGAGGAGATGAATATTGCATCTCTACCTCAGCTGTGGAGACAAATGCCATGAAATACATATCAGTTGTACTACTCAAAAAAATTAATAATGGCCATGAATTCCAGGGTAGATAGTCTCTTGTTGCAGGGGTTACAAAGCTGGTCAGCACTGATTGTATTGTATTACAGGAGATGTAAGCCTATCAACTAGAACTAATGCATGACAGTGGATTCCCTATTCCAGCTTCATAAATTGATACCTGGTAACTTCTACCTTCGAAACTCTTCTAAAATGAATGACAAATCAAAGTACAGATTATTCTAGGAAGTAAAATAAGTGTATGGATTACTCTTGGAAGAGAAAGGGACTGAAGGAACAGTTCCTAAGAACTAACCTCTCTCATGAACTCATGCATATATTTTGCTTTCTGAACAAAAACAATAATCTGTACAATTTAAATACGACTCTTATCCAGACTTTTCATAGTATCAAAGCTTTGAAGCCACATCCTTTAGTGTGTCACATAAGAAGAAAACAGGCACACCTCTGGCAGTTTCTGGCCAAAATCAAGGTTCTTTAAGGGTTACTTTAGCTAATGCAAGCATGGCAAAGAGAACATTGCTATGTAGAGCATTCAATAGCCTGTGGAAATGCCAAATTTTGCCCCTAGTGTAAGGGACCTGAAGGAGACATGACTGCATTTCATTAAGACATAAGTCTTGTCATTGGTTCATATTTGTCTTCTGGATTGGACAACAACCAAATACTGAGTGGGTTTTGAGGTGTGGAAGAGTGGAAAGGCAAAGTAGCAGTGGTATGTTTGTCTAGTATTAGAACACCAGGGAAAAAAAGGAAACAGTAACTAAAAAATCTAAGTGAAATTAGCTCCATGATTAAGTGGACATTCAGGGAGAAGGTGAACTGAGCACACTTTCTTCTGCTGAGCTTGTATCATGTTTCAGATGCCTGAACTTCTGTGGGCTTCAGACATAAACTTTTGCTTTGTTAAATATGACATAGTTGATTACGTAAAAATTCAGAAGGCAATGATCATTTCTGTTTGACAAGATCTTTCAAAAGCTCAGGGCAAAAATTCACTGAGAGATTAGCATTGCAAGGAGTCCTCATAGTATCTAAGGACAGAATTCTTTTTAATTCATTCTACAGTGACAGTTGGTGAATAGTAATAAAATTAATGTATTATTTATAAAATAACAAACAAATTTTAAAAAAAATGCAGGTGTCATTTTTTTCAAAGAAATCTTGAAATAAAATTTATCAACAATTTCTTTAAATATCAGGGGGTTGTGTAAGAAATAATACAAAATATCTTTCAGAAAGCAAGAGGAATTAAGAATGTGGAATGCAACTTCTTACTCTCTTCCTCACTATGATTTCATTTTCTGACAAAATTTAACTGATACCAAATCAAAACCTAATGTTGTTTTACAAAAGTTACTTGTCAATCGTTTCCACAGAACTACTCTAATGTGTGTAAAACAGAATTTAGGCCACAGTGAGATGAAGACACTTTCCACAAAACCAAGTAGAGTCTAAAGGGAATAGACTGTTAAAATTAAATAAATACTATGAGCATTTGCTTTTCCAGATGCTGCCAAATTAAAAGCTTTTACATAACTCTGCTAATATAGAAAACTCTGGACACATTACTTGCTCTTCAGTGCTCTTAGTGACATTAAATTACTACAATTTTGGTTTATAGTTCGAAACAGGATTACATTAGATGAATGTTAATTAATGTTTTATGCATTTTTAAAAGTTAATTTTAGACATAAGGAGATTAACATTAGTCACATACAATTATTTTAAAGTCAGATGAAGCTTTTTAAAGGTGCTATAGGTCTATATCTGCTAAAAAAACTTAGGTTTTTTTTTTTTTTAAAGAAAAACAATAAATTCCACAAACTAAAATATGTGTAAATGTACAACCATTTTGTTTCAATCTAGTAAAGCCAGTAGAGTTACTATCTATCTATTATCTGTTGGGGTTTATTTTAAATACAATTAAATTGCCTCTTTGAAAATATAAGAATTTAAATTACAAAATGTACATAGGTAGCTGTATAATGAACTGTATTTGATTTCTTTTTGGATCCAAATATACAAATCCCTTGACAAATATGCTATCCATAGATGGTAAAGAAAGAGTGTACTAAATCAAGTTCAGGAATCTGTTTTTTAATTATTCTTTATAAAAGAAAACATTGGGTAGGTATTTATTACCCTATTCTTGAGCTACATTGAATTACTTTTACAATGTATGGCATGTTTCAACATTTGACAGAAAAATTAATTGCCAACAAAAAAATAAATAATAAATAAAATGCTATCTCACATCTCAAAGCACAAATGACATTAAATAGAAATTCAATTCCAAAGTAAATATATTTGATTAGCACAATGACTTAAAGGAATGATTTGTTTCACAAGATGTAGTAAATCTGCCATTTATTCAAATATTGGTAATCACTCTAGTTGAATTGCATAAAGAACATGGAAATTAGATGAAAGATAAACAAATGTAAATTGGTTATCACAAGGTAAATACACTATAATGAATTCTCTATCCTGTGTAAGCAGCATCATCCCCAGCAGCCTAATTTTTTCTTAAACCAGTGAATATATATACGTAGATGCTTAATGCTGACTGTAAGTCAAAATATTTGCAGAAGAGACTTTTAAGCTTCTTCCGTGTATCTGTAAGAGATCCTGTAGCACCCAAATCAATATGTACTGCTTCTTTTTTCTTGACTGTGGTGTTAGGATCTTCTCCACAGTCACTTTCAGCAGGTTCAGAGCCCTCCAAGAAACCTGCCAGCACCCTGGTCATTTTCTAGTTTCTTTTCTCCCTTGCAGGGAATAAAAAAAGAAGTCTAGTACAGGACTGGCATAAGACAGTAACAGGACTGCTCCCATGCAGGGTGCCCACATGCTGCCCTTGCCATAGATATCAGTAGCTGGGAGAGTGGCAATGGGACTATGTGCCCTGTGAATGGATTACCCAACACAGTCCAAGAGCCTCTTTGCCCGAATGCTGACAACCTTAGAGATGAAGATACCAATGACTATTAGATTAAATGCAAGCGGGAGATTTCCAAAAGATTTTGGAAACAAGGAAGCGAGCTTGAAAAGTACAAAAAAGTACAAAAAGACCATAGCAGTTTGAGAATGCCAGAGTTGTCCCACTGTCATTGTTATCTCTCCCTAAGGCTGGTAAAGTAGCTGCACCATCAAGGGCCACAGGGAGCTGCCTTCAGTCAGGGCAGCATCAGTGCAAGTTGCAACACAGGACCCACACCTTAGGTGTGTACCCATGGGGGCTTTCTCAGCGCAGAGTGGGCTGGTATGAGTGCAGGCAAAGTCAGAGCACACAGGCAACTGCGTGAGCATATGCTATTCACACATCTGGGGATTAGTTCTAAAAAGGTATTTAAAAATTTAAAGGGGTTTCTTACAATTTTTTAATATTTCTAACATTGTGGTTTATCTTCTGTATTGTTGATATTGATCCTGAATACAGGGTTCATTGATTGTTTGTTAATTATGTGTCATTAGAAGTCAATAAACCAGTTTGAAACAGATTTTATTTAAACCACCATGAGTTGAGCATTTTGTCTATCCAACACTGTTATAGATAGACTTCATGCTCAAAAATTATGTCTTTAAAAAAGCCCTAAACATATGGCAGAGAAGCAACATCCAGGAGGCAGAAAAGAGGAATTCATTTCATACCCAAATGTTAAGCAGAAACTTTCAACAGTGGACTGGATTGTGGTAGGAGAATGAAGGTTGTTGAAATAATGAGATTGCAATAGAAATGGCAAATATAACTATGGATTAGTAGATATATGTCATGGATGGGTCAGAAGGTGCCTACAGTCTTGACCATATAGGTATAGTCCCTTAAAGTAGATGAAAGCTCTAACAGAAAGATTCACATTGGGACGGTTGATTGAGATATGTCAGCTGGGAGTAACTGCTCTTTGAAGAAAAGCCAGATGATGAGAAAATACTGAATAATAATAACTGTGAAGTTCTGTTTTGCTAACCATAAGGATGTAATTACCTTAGCACTTCATACTAAAGAGTAATATGATAAGATCTGAATGCATAAGATAAACAGCACATACTCTGAAGAATACTATTTTGCACTAAACACAGGTTATATTAAGGTTTACAGTTACAACATAAAATCCTGTTATACATTCTCTGCATACCCCATTTTGCAAAACCTTAACAAGATGACTTCTGTAGCATGACAACGTAGAGTGTTGCCAAATTAAGTTTAACATGTAATATTGGGCCAATTCATTCTGACCAGGCATCCCAGGTTCCTTTTATTGACAGACAACCTAAGGATGATTTAGATGTTGGTTGAACTGAATTACATTGTTATTTCTTTCTATTGATTACAGAGAGAGGCTCAGCAATGAGGCTTAAAGCCAATGTGCCTTAGGCCTGCAGTAAAGTGTGTGGATGAAGACTGACTTCTTTTTTTTTTTGTAGTTTTTAAAAACAGTTCTTTTCTCCGTTTCACAAATGACAAGTTTTTGCATAAGCAAAGTTAAAGATAAATAAATAATTCATGCTCTCTAATTCATGTGTGCATTTCTAGCCTTGTACAACTGGAACTAAAAAATGCACACTCATTTGCAAAAAGCATATTATCACTACATACAACTTACAATGTATATGTTATTGGTTAAATAGACATTGCAAAATATGCATTTGTTAATTCAGTTCCTAAGATCAGTACAGTTGCATTTATTTTAATATGCAAGTTCCAGATTCTCATTTAACTGCATATTCATTTTTCTGGAAGACTGAATTTATGTGGGCACTAATTTGTTATGGAAAATGAATGCACTATGCAAGAAAAACACACATTTCTTCTTCATCAGCCAAATTATTTTTAAATTTAGCAACATGACTGATTACTTATGTATGACAATTACTGCATTTTCAAACAGAGCCATTTGATACTTACTGAGGTCTCAAGAATTATTAAGAATTTATTTGGTTTTATTGTTAAAATCTACAAAGGAAAAAAAGAAATCATACTGATAGATTTCATACAAGCATAAAAATATTAAAGAAAAGCATTTGTGTTTAAAATTGAGTCATTCTTCATCCCCAGTTGATGTATTACTCTTTTCCTATGTTCCCAAACAAGTCTCTAATACAAATTATCATCTACATATTGGAATTTTAATAATGCTGATGATTTGGTAGAAACTCAGTCAGATAATGATATATCTTAATTTTCTTTTCTATGAAAGGGAAAATAAAAATAAATAATAAAACCAATGTTTAAAAATTATTCTTTGGCTGCTCAGTTATATACTGCATAGGAAAAGCAAAGGCAAAAGTGGAAATTCAAGCCTAGTTCCTAATAATACAATCTAGTTCTTGCATAATCCCTTATGTTTCCCATATGACCAAGATGGTTATTTAGTCAGCAGTTACACTACCACCATCTATGCTATGGATTTTATTTAACTGTTAAAACCAGAGAAATAGATTATGTTGGTCTTTTAGAGTTGTTCAGCTACAACATCTGTCTCACTAGGTTGTTTCTGGTTTTTTTTCTAAGTGATGCAATTAATATTTTTGGCTGTCCTGTTTCTATTTACTTCTTGCAGTCTGGTCCACATTCTAGTGAATTAAAAGGTTGCAAAGCATAGCATGCTTTCTATTTGCTAAATGGCTTGGGAGATTATTTGACTGGCACAGCTGTCTTCATCTTCACATAGTTTTTATACTGCATCATTTTTTTCCCTGTTGACATGATGTTGTCAGTCACTCTATGAGCTCTGTTGGATTTGTCTTCAGAGAATGAATTGTACGTTGATCAACTGATATTGCTTTAATCTTCTGAGAGTTTTCTGCCATTCTCCCTTTCCTACTCCTCTCCCAAATCATAAAATATATTTTAGCTATGAAGAAGAAATTCTAATTGAATAACTGTAATTTATGACTGAGGAATTATCTGGCACAGAGAGCAAGAAGGCTCAATTACAAGGAGGAATTAAATTGTCTGGAAGGAGGAATGCCAGAGACAGAAGGACTCCTTACAAGGCAGTGAAGTTTCCTTGTGTGTTGAGATAAAGAAGAGCCACATTGTCTTGAATCCATCCCAGAATGGAAGCACTCAGGGCTCAAGCCTGGATACTACTTTTGGGGAGCAAGAGCTGGGCAGGGGCAAGTACCTGTGGGTGACTTGATGGAGCCCATGAAACTGCTCTCGGGATAGGTGCTGGTGCAAGACAATGTAAGGAATCTTTTTGTGATGCATCTTTGCAGACTCCATGTAGAATTCCATACTGTGGTAGGAATCTACCCAATGTAGTGCTCTTATTTTATATTTATATATATTTAAGCACAAACATGTATTTAATTCACTTTGAGAGATACCATAAAAATTCATCAACAGTCACTGCAGGGTTTTAATTAGTTTTGTTTGGGTTTTTTTGCTGGTTTTAAATTATTTTATTTTAATTTTTTAGACTATTTGATCCAGAAACATGAGGAAGGCTATATTGCACCTTCTATTTCCACACTACCTCACATTTTCTGTCTTTCTATGAATGCATATCTCCATTCAGTTTCTATACTATTAAGTTTGAAGAAATACGTGCTTTTTCAGTGAAAGTTAGGAACCTCACTCCAAATTTCATGTAGTATCAGTATTTTGTCTTTAAAAAGAATGCCTCTGTACATTTTTTATAGGATTCTAGTTCCCAGACAGACTGTAAGCTTTTCTTCAAATTTCTTTAAATTTCACTGACTTAGGCAACCCTTGGCATTACTGGAATCCTACTGTTAACTACAGTGGAATTTGAACTAGTTTTTCAGTTGATTGTTTTATAGACTCCCTACTTTCAAGGTCTTTTATTGTAAGAAAACTAGTGATTCAGATTTTTCAGCTATATTGCCTTGTTGTTCTACCTTGCCTTTTATTCCAACAGTTAGTATCAAAGATTCTGTTTATACAAATACTCATATAATTAGCATTTAAAATACTTTAAAAGTCTTCATAAGCATTTTATTAGATAAATCATTGAATTAGGATAGTTAGGTCAGTTGATTTCTCAAACAAAAGAGAAAAAGATTGTGGTTTGTAACTACACTGTAATGAGAAAAGCATAATGCTACTTTACTATATAGCTCCAGATTTCCAGTGAGCTGTATTTCATAGGACATAGCAAAGCAGTTTTCTTACAACCACATATGCTAGCTTGGACATTAACCTTCAGAAGTCAGTGGAAATATGTTTCTGACTCCTTTAATGACAGACAATAGCTTTTGTACTTCCAGAGTTTTTTATAGGGATTATTGTCCTCATCAAGTGACTAAATTCCTTTCCCACTCTTTCCCAAATTTAGATATATTTAGTTATATTAGTTATATTCAAGTATAATTTCTAGAAAAGATTCCTTTTCTACCTTGTGAAGGAGATTTCTTGAAGGACAGTGTCTGATAGTCTGGCAAAAATGGATAAAATCTCTATCAAAAGCCTTGTTTTACAGCATTCAAGAATAGCTCTTTCTCTGCTATACAAAGACAAAAACTTTCTAGAAATCCAGAACATATTCAGCCCACCAGATAACATTTCTATCAAGATTATTCTTCAATATATGTGCTTTCTTCCACCTTTCATTTAGTGAAGAAATCAGTTATTTCACCAGTACTATCTATTCGTCTATCTAGGTGTTAATGCATTATCATATAATTACGTAAGATTATTCTGAGTGATATCTAATTTACTAATTTTTTCTTAAATGAATGAAGACTCCAAATTTCACTTGCCATATACAAATAAATAAATCACTAAATATAACATCTGAAATAGGATTATATTTAAGTGAATATTCAATTACAGTATGTTTAACACAACAGGATTAAAATTAACTTTTAATGTTTCAATAACTTAAGTCTCAGATTTCCTAGTAGAAAGCTGAAACCCTTTTTCATTTTAAATAAGGAATTTATTTAAAAGATTCTGCAGTAAAATAAAAGAAATACTGAAAAAGCTACATATTTCTCCTCTATTCTGCTACAATAAACAATGAAGTATAACTTTCAGCTACTAAATCACAAAGACTATGCACTATTTTTTTAACAGAAAAGAGGCATTCCATGCCTTCAGTGTTTCATTAAAAAAATAGTAAAAAACCAACCAAACAAAACCCCCAAACAAACAAACAAAAAACCACAACCACTCAGAAGAAGTGTGTCAAAAAGAGTGCAGTCACTTATTCACAAGATCCATTACCTGTAACTCTT
Source organism: Megaceryle torquata (assembly GCA_024611175.1). Taxonomy (NCBI): domain Eukaryota; kingdom Metazoa; phylum Chordata; class Aves; order Coraciiformes; family Cerylidae; genus Megaceryle; species Megaceryle torquata. The sequence goes on from JANIJG010024538.1 coordinate 111,186, forward strand.
CTGTCTCATATATACACACTGTTCTCTTGTTCTCCCTTTCTGTCTAGAAATAAACCTGAGAGAACCCACACTATGAATATTCATCTTTCTCAGATATTTCCATTAGGATGATACTCATTCTTTCTCTGTATGTATATTCTTTTCAAAAAGCTTCCATGCAATCCCATAAAAAGATAGGAAAATCAAGGTAAGAGCCTGTGAAGTAATTACTGGAGGTGACTTACTGAGGCTGAAATTATATCCCCATCTAAAAGAGAAGGAAACTTCCAGAGTGGAATGTGGTTCACACACAAGAAATCTGTTCCAAGGTAGTTCCCCGAGAAACATAACCTGTAACCTTAGATGTTAGCAGCACCAGAGGGGCTTGCTATGCTGACTCTAAGAGAAACAGCATGGAGTGTGGAGAGTAAAGACACCATGGCCAGGCTCTCTGATTTCACTGAAGGGAATTTGATGGTCCTATGGAATTGCTAAGATGCATAGTTGCTAATTTGAGCCAGGAGTTTCTCATTTTTATGTCAATATCATGTCTTCCCATCAACTTTGCTCATTATAATTACATTATAATACCAAAACACACTTCAATCCCACCTCCAAGGTGTGATCACCCCTCACTGGGCATGTGCTCTTAATTTCTTCTAGTCTATACCTTTAAAAGCAAAGTAAGGAAATTACACACCAATCATAATAAAGGCATGTATGACTAGAGTCACTCAAGCTCCACCTGAAGATAAAAAATAGTATAAAAATTTCATAAGAGAGGGAATGTTAGGGAAGATATCACTGCAAACAAACTGTGAAGATACCATCGCAAACTTGATGACTTCTGGGATCAGTCTATGGTCTAAGGCTCACCTCCTCCCCCGTAGTGATGCCTACTGGACAAAATTCCAACACCTGATTATACTGAGTGCTTTGCTGTGAAAAATCAGAAATCTCTATAGAGTTGTCTTTTAACTTAATATTTATATTCTTGATACTTGCATGTGCTTTGCAGACAGTGTATTTATCACTGTCAATGTAAAAGAACCTGCATTTCTGTTGCTTCAATAAACTGCTCTATTCATTAATCTAGTTATGAGAGTTCTTGCTGGATGCAACCAAAGTTTTTAAGTATGGCTGTCCTAGTCCTTTGAACCCAACTAGACTGAAGGTGCATTGCACTATTTGTGCATCTGTAATTGTGGTAGATATTATACTATATTATTATATTATTATGTTTAATGCAACTGGACTTACAGCGCCGATTGGGCATCATTCAGAACCTAAGCCCAGCTGCCCCCATCCCCTCATACAACCAAGGACAAGCTGGAACACAAGGGGGTTTATTTTCTGTCAAATTTCTCTACCTTTAAAGCAACAGAGCCAATTACATGGGACTGCCAAATTCATTAACTAAGAAGACTGCTGACTTATAAAACTGCTTCTGTCAGCTGGCAATGACAAACTCGATAAGACAGTACTTACAAAATATTATTAAATATTTTGCAGCTCATTTTTTTCAATACCAGGTATTAGATTAAGTCAATGAAGTTCATATGAATTTGCAAGAATTAATTACAAAACTTATTTAGAAACCTTACTGCATATGTGATTAAAAGGGTGAAAGTAGCTTTCATTTTGAGGAATGTAAGTAGGAAAAAAACTACTGTTACAACAAATAAATACCAATAATTAGTATAATGAAAATAAATAATACTGAGCTTTGTTTCTTCTCATCCTCTCAAAGCATAAATAATTATTAAAAAAACCCCCAACCTGCTGATAAAGGAGTTGTGCTGTATATTAGGGATGTTTAATGCTTATTTTCAGAGTGTCTCTGTTAAATTATGTAATATTTTAATTTTTGTGTGAGGCTATAGATTTTCTATTTTCTTAAAAGCATTGCAAAACCCAGAAATATATCCCATTTGCCAAAATCTCCTCTCTAGTTTACAGTCCAGAAAAGCAATCTTTTAAAGAATTGTTTTGCTTTTTACAACTTAGAAGCCTTCTATAAAATTCTGCATGTTATGCAAAGAAAACTAATTTTAATTCATGTGGATATTTGCAAGACTTGAGATATGAATGTGGATTTATGTTCAAAAACCTGAGACAAAAACAAAGTGTGTTGACAGATTCTATTTCTCCTTCTAGTCATGTAAAAGGTAGCAAGGTATAAGCATGGGGCTTTGCAGCTTAGTGCAACAGAAAAGCCAACCTGACATCAAGCTGCTGCTGAAAGTGGAAGTCTTGCTGCCTTGAAATTTCCCCTGGATCTGATATACTGGTTTAGTCACAGAACAAAATGAAGTGAGACAAAACTAACACAAAAAACAATCCAGTTGTAACAGGTCTAGAGGAGATTCATGAATATAATCAGAGGGCTGGAACTGCTCTGATATAAGGACAGGCTGAGAGTTGGGGTTGTTCAGCCTGGAGAAGAGAAGGCTCTGGGGAGACCCTACAGCAACCTTCCAGTACCAAAACAGGGCCTAGAGGAAAGATAGGGAGAGACATTTTACAAAGGCATGTAGTAATATGACAAGAGGTAATGGTTTTAAAATGAATGAGGGTAGATTAAACTTAGATGTAAGAAAGAAGCTCTTCACTGTGAAGGTGGTGAGTCACTGAACAGGTTGTCCAGACGGGTTGTAGATGCCCTTTCCCTAAAAGTGTTCAAAGCCAGGTTAGATGAGCCTCTGAGCATCCTGGTCTAGTGGAAGGTGTCCCTGTCCATGGCTTGGGGGTTGAAACTAGGTAATCTTTAAGGTCCCTTCCAACCCAAACCATTCTATGATTCTATGAAAATCTTGTTCACCGAATCAACCAATTATGTAACTGTACAATTTTTAGATTTCCTACAGGGAAGAGAGGGTAGCAAGGAGAAAACTGAACTACATCTTTTGCAGTAATTTGCCATTGGTCAGGCTTCACTGTAATATCAGACAGAGCCTAAGTAACTATCTTAGGATAAAAGCTTTTCTTCTTTAGATCATACACTGAGATGAATAAAAAGTAGCTTCTTGTAGGAAGGGAGATTTATAGCAGATTTGAAACCTGAATATATGCAATTACTTAAAATAGTATTTTATTTTCCCCATTCTGCTGTAACAGAAGGCGGTGAACCACTATTAATATGTTACACATTAGATTCTCATTAGTCTGTAGTGAACTGTAAACATATATATCACAATGTAATACATCAAACGATGTACTTGGTATTAATGAAAATGATGCTAATATTTAAATACTTAAGGATTATAGTCTAAAAGGACTTCAGACATTAATCTGAAGATTTTTTTTTTTTAAATCCTTAACATCAAGTCTTAATTTTATAGCATTTTAACCTTTGCAAACCTACGCAGCAGGAAAATATGAGTTCATCACAAAATTAAAATAAAGCAATTTAATATAACGTAAAACTTAAGTCTTAAAGTAAATGGGTTCAAGGTCGTAACCCTCTGATATTCTAGTTATTCATATTACAAACACATAGGTAGGAAAGAAGGGAATCATCAGTACATGAAGGGAGCTTTCAAAAAGACTTGAGAGGGCCTGTTTACAAAGGCCTGGAGTGAAAGGATGAGGGGTAATGGTTTTAAATTAGAAAGGAGTGGATTTAGA
>JANIJG010024540.1:0-33785 GCA_024611175.1 Megaceryle torquata
GAAGGGGGAGATGCTGCTAATACCTCAGTGATGAGGGGTGCTGCCCTGGCACTCCCTCCCCAGGGATAAAGCGGCTTAGTCTCCATCCCTCCTCAGACATGTTGATGCTCCTTGAAACATCTTTGGACATTATAGACATATCTGGACCAGTCTATGGTTCTATGATTATCTGCACCAAGGAGATCAGCCTGCCCAGCACTTGGTGCTGGATGAAGCAGCATGATCAGGGTCCCAAACCCTCCCCCTGATTCTGAAAGTGGGGGATAAGGCAGAGAATAAGGTGTCTCAGGGCCTGGGGTCCTCACTAGAATAAGGTACAGCTTGGAGGTCCCACACAGCACGTACTGCTCAGCTGTGCTCTCACACCGTCACACCATCATCATCTGGAAGCTGTTTGGTTCACTAGGGTAGCACTGAGCTCCTTGTGGGCCCTAATGAATTTACCTCTGTGGGATGGGTGAAGGAGAATCTTCTCCCAGTAGGGACCTCCAACCTTATTCTTGAAGAAGGACCTTTTTCCGTGCCTCAGTTTCCCAGGCTGAAAAAGTGGTAGGAGTGGGCTGTGGCTTAGCCCATCTAGCTGAGGGTTATATTATGTTGCCCAAGGGACTTTTGGGGCAGGGACCACCATGCGCACGTTCTTTCAACCCTGTTTTCCATCACATGGATTTCCAAATCTCCTTTCTCATACCTGCATCACAGCGGCTGTGGGGTAAGGGGAGGCAGTGATGGGACAAACGGGACACGGTAGTTAGGGAGCTGCCACCCCACGGGCTTGGGGACACTTCAGAAGCAGCCGGCGAGCACAGGGTGGATTTGCTCAGCCCTTGCTGGCCCTCCGTGTTTTGTTTTTCGCTCTGTGCTCCCTTCCCCATGGGCATTGGCGCTCCGCAGGTGTTGGAAGCAGGAGGGGTGGAAGAAGGTGGGGGGGGCTCGGTGCAGGCTGCCGCTCGCTCCCGATCGCTTTGTGTTGTGGTGTAATTAGCGGTCATTTATTCAGTTTGATTTTTCATTTTTGTTTTGGGTTTTTTGTTGTTGTTGCTATTTTTCACGTTTTTACTGTGTCGGCAGTTTTCTCCCCGCCACCCCACCCCGTCTCCCCCATCCTCTGATACGAAAGAAACCTGAGACCAAGAATCGTTCGGGGTTGTAAAGGACTGTTTAGTGGGTCACCGGTCTCCTGCTGTGGCATCTTCCAGCCACCGCTTCCAAGCTGTTAACCCTACCCCAGCTGCATGAGCAATCCTCTGCTCATCTCCCATGCTCCTGTACAGATGCCTGCACAAAAATCCCCAGCCAGCCTGAAATCTCTCAGCAAAAGGACCAGAAATGGCCAATTCGGAGGACTGGAGCTGGAGAAAATGTCTTTGTGACCTCTGAGTGGTCAGACTGGAGATGCTGGATGCTCCAGTGGGAGGTGGCTAGGGGATTTATTGCCTTTTTAAGGATTTAGGGTAACGTGGCTGCAGTAGCCGCGGGGGAAATAGGGGTGGGACGGGACGTTGGAGGATGTTAGGGTAGGTTTGCAGGCAGCACGGCACCATGGGCAAAGCCAAAGCAACAAGATATTTTGGGATTTGGAGTAGGCTTTTAAACTCTGAGATACTTTGGGGTAGTGGGGGGGGAGGGATTAGGGCTTTTATGGCAACAGGGTGGGATTAACCTATGGAGGCATAGTGGTGCTGTGAGCAGCACATCCTCCTGGGATGCTAGGGACAGACTTGTGGGCATCAAAACCTTGGGGACTGTCAGAGCAGAATTTTGGGCAGAAGATTTTTCAGGGACAGGAGTGGGAGGTGTGAGAAGATGGGCTGCACCATGGGCATGGAGGTGTTTGGGGATAGCAGGATTAGATCTGTTGGCCCACAGCTATAGACGGACAGTGGTTGGGATCTGAGGGAACTACAGCAATCTGGGATAAGGGTGGGATGGTGGATGCACTGTTAGAAACAGAACTGTTTTGGTTGGGAGAGACTTTTCAAATCATCAAGTCCAACTGTTAGCCCAGCACTGCCAGGTCACCACTAAATCCTGTCCCTCACCACATCTCCACAGCTTTGAAACCCCTCTAGGGATGGGGACTCCACCACTGTCTTGGGCAGCCTGGGATAGGCCTTGACTACCCTTTCCAAGAAGAAATTCTTCCTCGGGTCCATCCTAAACCTTCTCTGGGGCAATTTGAGGCTGTTTCCTCTTGTCTTATCTCTTGTTGCTTGGGTCAAGAGACCAACCCCCCCCTGGTTGCAACCTCCTGTAAAGGAGTTGTTGAGAGTGAGGTTTTCCCTGAGCCTCCTTTTCTCCAGGTTCAACAACCCCAGGTCCTTCATCTTGTCCTCACAGTAGAGGGGTTCCAGCCCTCACATCATTGCTGTGGCCACAGCATTTCCTCCAGCCTGCTGAGGAAAGCACTTGTCTCAGTGGTTTGCCACTGCTCCCTAAAGTGAGATGCTGCTAAGAAGAAATAGCACTGTGAGGATAGTGAAAGTGACTTTGCAAAGGCAAAAAGAAATTCATCATGGCTAAAGTCAGGTTGACTGTTCTTCCAGTATTTGGGGAGGTGCGCGCTTCTCTCCCTACTTGTTCACCACCTGAGGCTATCAGGAGCACTCAATCTCCACCTTTTTGATCTTTTCCCCCAAAATTCATAGGAGAATGCAGAAAAGTGGATCAGCTCCTAAGCACCGCAGCAAGAAAGTTGCAGTTTAAACAGATTTGGTGGGTGGTTTTGTTTTGGTTTTTTTTTCCCCCCTTCTGGTGATGAGGGCGGAGATGGGGGAGGGTGAGTTAAATAGGTGTTGACTAAAACCAGCATGGAATTGTTAGCAGTGCAAACACAAATTGCCGGCCCTTCCTCTGTGCTTCTTGATGTTGTCTTTCCCTTGTGCACAGTCCCTGGTTAATCACCAGTGCTTCTAGGAAATTAGAAAACAAAAATCCCCTAAAGTGTCAGCCAAGGCAGAATTGTTGATGCAATAAACAAATGGGGATAAAATGATATGAGATGAAGCTCATCATTCCTCTTTAGATGCCTCAATTAAAATAGCCCATTTTCAGGCTTCTCTAGACCTGGTTGTAAAACCAGCAGAGGTGTGGGAACAGTTCTCATGACCAAATATTTGCTGATGGTTTTAAAAGCAACCACAGTTTATGCAGAAGACTCCTAAACACCTCATAGTGACACATGCATTGTGCAGCTAAATAGTCCCTGGTCACCAGGGTTGTCAGTCAGGCATCTTCTAATGGTACTAAATTCACTTCAAAAAAAAAAAAAATACCCACAAAGAAGAATTATTTAAACAACCAAACAAAACCTGGCTGGGATCCATAAAGCAAAGAGCTGAGCAAATTGGGGCAATTGTCAAGGGAGGTCAAATCTGTTGCCTGTCAAGGCTGGCAGTTTCCTCTAGAAAGGAGCTGATGTAAATCATCTCCCCATAACACAGGCAGTATCCAGGGGCAGCTCTGGTTTCCTTAATGTGCGTCGTTTCCATGGGGTGAGTTCTGCATGCACAGCCGAGGACAATTTTACATCACACTGAACATTTAGCACCGACTGGAGGCTGCTCCTCTCCTCCTCGCTTTCCCAGTTGTATTTTGATTTGGTTTGATTGCCCTGGTTTTGCAGTTGGGGTGATGCTTCCTAGCCATGTGGGAGCAAGGCCTGGGTGGCTTGGGACATGGGTTCAACACCTTGCTTTGCACTGATGTCTTAAAACTGAGAACAAGTCCTGTGAGGAGCAGCTGAGGGACCTGGGGGTGTTGAGCATGGAGAAAAGGAGGCTCAGGGGAGGCCACCTCACTCTCAATGGCTCCCTGACAGGAGGTTGGAACCAGGTGGGGTCAGTCTTTTCTCCAAAAGAAGCAACATCACAAGAGGAAAAGGCCTCAAGCTGTGCCAGGAGAGGTTTAGGTTGGACATGAGGAACAGCTTTTTCCCTGAAAGGGTTGTCAAGGTCCTGTCCCAGGCTGCCCAGGGCAGTGGTGGAGCCCCCATCCCTGGAGGGGTTTCAAAGCCGTGGAGATGTGGTGCTGAGGGACATAGTTTAGTGGTGACCTGGCAGTGCTGGGTTAATGGTTGGACTTGATGATCTTAAAATTAAGTCCAACCAAAACAATTCTATAATACTATTTAACCTTTCTCAGCCCAAATTTTTTCCAGCATGAACCCCAAGGACACTAACTGCTCTGATCACATCCTCTAGAAGAGGATAGAAAGGCAGGACAGTGGGAGCACCTAGGGCTGAGGCCACTGTGTTGTCTGTCTCTCCATCCTGATTGTTTTATAAGGTCAAGCAATCCACCAAGAGTTTGAAATGTTCATGTAGGGTGGCCAAGGAGCTGTGACGCATTAACACTGGTGAGAGCCTTGTCTTGATTAATCCTTTATTATTTTCATTGAGGTCAGCAGTGGATTTGTAACCACAACCAAGAGGGTTCTGCGGCCATTGGAGTGCCAAGGAGGTTGACATGATGGATGATTCCCTGGAGCCCTTGTGTTAGTCACGTGAAGGAAACATCTCCAGCCATCAGGACATAGTTTGCTTTCTCCTTCTCTCTTGACCTGTCTGCTGAGTTTCCCAACAGGGGCTGGTGTTCATGATCTGCCCCAACACATTGTAAAATCATGTTGTTGAGTGTGGGGCTTCATGCTTCAGCTAAATTGTGATGATGATACTGTCTAAAAGGAGCCATCTTGTATCCCTTCTACTCTAGCTGTGTGGTTCTGCCCTGTCCCTTGGACCAGCACTGACCATGCTCTGAGCCCGTGGAGAGATGGTCTAGGGATGCTACCCAACACAGAGCACATCACTTTTGTGGTAAGATGTTTTATCTCCTTCAGTAGGGCTGGATCAGCTCTGGGACCAGGCCACAAGGGTGGGTTTGGAGAGAGTGTCTCCTTTGTGTGGCAGCAGCTATTTGGCTCCTCACCATTGCAAAGCTGCCTTCATGAACTGGGATTCTCTTGGTTCCTTCTCTACCATCAGTTCCCATGAGCTGGTTCACTCTGAGGGCATTGAAGCACCTTCCCAGGGCACCTACATCTGGATGAATCATGTTCCCAAGGGTAGAAGGCAACCAAGATAATGGCCATGCCTTATGTCAGCGCAGCTGTCCTTTTGACTGTCCCTGGGGCAATTTGCCCTAAAAATCTAACTTCTGACTTTTCTGGAGTGTTGAAGGGGTCTTCCCATCTCCGTTCCCAGAGTCCCTTGGTCTAACTTGGGAAATGCCCAAGGTTTTTTTGTAAGGGGGAAGCATATGCCATCCCTGAGGACAGCAAAGCATGGCTGAACCAATGGTGGTGGCTCCAAACCAGCATCCTGAGTGCACAGGAATGTGCCAGAAGGATGCTTCAGACATGAAGCCACCTTACCTCCTCCATCTCTAGGCATGAAGCAGGCTAATGGGATGCCTGTTACAATGTCCCAGCCTCTTCTTGCCTCCAGCCTGTCCTTAAAACCTCTTTTTCACCTGTTCCTTTCCCCTTTTGATTTGCTTGTTTTGTTGTTTGTTGGTTTTGTGTTTGTTTTTTTTACTGTGTTGCTCTGTATTTTTTACCTCCTGCCTTTGACTTGTTGTCCAACTAATGAGCATATAATTATCTCCTTCCTTTCACTTACGTTAAGGTTGAATGCTGACCAGGGAGGGTTTAGCTGGAAAATGCTGAAGACCCATTAGATCATATGATCCATCCCCAGGAGGGCCTTCAGGATTGTCCCCACAAGGTGTCTGGGCTGGAAACGCCTGCTGTTGAGGAATTTTCACGGTGGTCCTCTGGGAACAGCAGCAGAGCCCAGCATGTCTCCCTGATGGTGTATGAAACTGTGAAATTTCTACCTTTTGGTTCTAGTTAGTGCAGCTTAAGCATCCCCATTTTCCCAGGAGACCTCTGCCCTCCCAGGTACAGGAGACCCTTCTTCCATCTGTCTACCATCTGTCTGTCTACTGAGGTCCCTGCAGCGTCAGTGCCTATATGCAAAGGGACAATGCTGGGCCTTTTGGGTTCTGCCAGCCCCCAGGGTAGGAGAAGAGGCAGTGACAACAGTCAAGTGATTGGGTAGGATGCAAATAAACAGGTGCTGAAGGAGGATTGTCCTCACTTAGAAATTCCCCTGCTGAAACACATCAGGCGATGTCATCTCTCCACGCCGACGAGGCTGTATCCTCCTGAGGCTGGCACCAGCTTTCCGAAGCTGTATGTGAACTGAAAGCCAGCACTGGCCCATTCCCCCGTGCGACAGCAGAGACATTTATGGATTTCCTTCCAACCAGATAACCCATGTCACTAAAAGGTCAGGATGCAGAGTGTGTGTCAAAGTGGAGGGCTGAGAATGGACCCTGGCTTGGGATGGGGATGGTTCAACTGAACAGCTCTGTGTGTTGAGTGTTGTAGGGGAGGTTGAGATTACTGGGGCTTTCCTGACCCATCAGAGCTGGCAGGGAGCTTGCCACCAATGCAAAAGCTGTTCCCATTACACTTTCTTTCACCCAGGCTACCCTGACCAAAAGGTCCGTGTTCACATGAGCATTGCTTTGCTTAGACATAGAGACTGTCCACTCCAGGTCCAGCAGCTCCTGTACTGAACATAACCAGACAAAGCAGTGAAAGCTTTGCTGTTTGAGCACTGTGTAAATACAGCAGGAGGACAAAAAAACCCACACTCTAGCAATAACCAAGGTGTGTTCAGAACGTGATCATGTGCAATCCAACTTAAAGGGTAAAATGTTCCAAAAGCTGGCTGCTGGTAATGAGGATTTGCCCTTTTCTGCCTGTATGCTGCGCAGGGTATGGTGAGGGCCTGGACTCCAGTGGGATGGCCAGATGCTATCACACCAAGCATGGCAAGGACAGCAGTAACTGACCAAAGCACTCATGATGATCTTTGAATTGTAGTCCTGAATGCTCCAGACCCTGCTCATGTCCCAGAGAAGTCCAGAATCCACCACAGGCCAAGTGATATATTGTTCAGACCCATGAGGTTTTATGGCTGCCAGTTCAATATGGTGTAAATGGAGTAAAATTACCTTTTTTTTTTTTTTTTTTTTTTTTTCTCCAGTGCAGTTTGCTGCTGAAGCATCTGAGGTACTTCTTACAAAGAGGATGTTCTGAGGTCAGGAAGGGCAGAGGTGGGTCTTGAATGATGTGAGCTTCCTGCAATGTTCATCAGACAGCTCTGGTGGGCCTGAGTGGGTGAGTCAGGAGCCAGAGTGGTCCTGACCCCATCTTGGTGGCATGATGGGTTACATGGTGCAACCAAGATGGGATCAGGACCACTCTGTTAACTCCCCCAGACCCTTTTTCTGTTTTTTCCATCTGAGCTCATTATCATGGCCATACTTGAGCCTCTCCTTGCTCTTCCTGCACCTTCAGCCTCCAAAGCTGCAGGAAGCTGCACATAGAACCAAAGCCCCAAGTGGTCCCAGAGCCATCTTCCATCTGCCTATTCTGAGTCCTGTTCCCATCATTTGCTGTCATTTGTGGACAAGTGTATCTTGGGGTGCATTCAGAGGAGTGTGGTCAGCAGGTCAAGGGAGGCTCTCCTCTGCTTTAATGAGGCCACCTCTGGAGTACTGGGTTCAGTTCTGGGATCCCCAGTTCAAGAGAGACCAGAAACTACTGGAGAGGGTCCAGTGAAGGATCAACTCTGTGCAGTGGAGGAAAGGCTGAGAGACCTGGGGCTGTTTAGCTGGAGAAGACAAGACTGAGAGGTGGTCTGATCAATGCCTATAAATATCTAAAGGATGGGCATGGGTCAAGAGGATGGGGCCAGACTCTTGTCAGTGGTGCCCAGCGACAGGACAAGGGGCAACAATCACAAAATGGAAGCCAGGAGGGTCCATCTGAATGGGACGCGAAACTTCTTTGCTAAGAGGGTGTCAGAGCCTGGCCCAGGCTTCCCAGAGAGGTTGTGGAGTCTCCTTCTCTGGAGGGATTCCAAACCTGCCTGGACAATGCAATCTGGGTACCCCTGCTCTGGGTGACCCTGATGGAGCAGGGGCTTTGGTGACATGATGCCCAGAGGTCCCTTCTGACTCCCACCATGCTGGGATTCCATGTGATTCCTCCTTTAGAAAGACATATCAAGCATCTTTGGGATGCTCATGTTTAATCCCAACCCACAGGGCCAGGCCCCCTTCTCTTCCACCATCCCACCCTGACATTTGCAGCCTTCCAGTCCTCCACAGTTAACCTGGTGACATCCTCCTCCTTCTGTTCCTCACCCTCCCCTCATCTCCCCATCTTGGTGCTCGCCCCCACAAGCAGCCGACAAGCCTCTTTTCAGGTTACCTCCGAGCTTTAATTGAAAGCAGCCGACGCTGCGCACAGGCGACACACAAACACGCCGAGACCCAGGAGCCACTCTGAAGCCTGACTCAGGTTGGGGAACCTGCCGGCACGTTGAGGGGCCGACAGATAATTAAAGTGACAATCGATCACGCGGGAGGAAGGGGGGGGGATGGGGACACGGCAGCAATGAAGGAGGCAGAGATGCCTCTCCTGAGGAAGTTGTGGCAGCATCAGTAAGCAGATGGCCCAGATGAAAACCCTTTTGGCCATCTACAACCCGTCTCTGTGGCCACCCTCACCGTCTGACGTAGAGGAGTTTGAGGTCCCCCAGGTGCTGCTGGTGCAGTAGAGAAAGGCAGGGCTTGATCGCTGGAGTGTTGTGGCATTGAAAAGCACGAGCAGGAGCGAGACTTATGTGTAGCGCGTGAAGACAGATGGGCTAAAAATTTCTGAATGCTCATGAAAGATTCAGGGGCGTCACTTGTTAAATTTAATTGGGAGAAACTCAACTCAGTGCCTGACTGCACGGTTTGCTGGCTTTTGCTTAAGAAGTCAACTGACAAGCTTGTCGTGTGTGTATTTTTTTCTCCCTTCCCTCCCTCCCTCCCTCCCTCCCTCCGCCTTTCACCAGCTCCTGCCCAGGGCTGCATCGTGAATAATTTGGGGAGCATCATCTCCTGCCTCTTGTTGGGGTAAGCATGGCACCCGGAGTCACAGGTGCACAGGGAGGTGAGAAGTGGGGTTTTGATGATGTTGTTGGCTTGGGGTCCAGAGATGGTAGGAATTTAAGTGCTGCCTCCTCTGTAGGTTCCTTGCCTCCCCTCAAGCCAGTGATTTTGATTCAAATCCAGGAAGGGATGTAGGGGTTTCAGTAAATGTCAGGTGCCAGCATAGATTTGGGCTGTAATCCTGCTGCTGTGGGGCTGGGACACTTTTCTTCCCCACTTGAATAGCTGGTGGAAGAGAGGGGAGGTGATTTTTCTCTGGAGCTGAGCTTTCCAGTGGGTGGAGGAAACCTGTGTGCAAACAGGGGTGACAGTGAAGTTTGATGGCTTCTTCTCATAGGGGATTTTGAAAGTGATGGGTGTTTTCAGTGAGGAAATTCATGTGCTACTTGATTTTTTTTATTTTTTTTTTTATATAAAAAAAGAGATGCCAGGAGGGACTCATCCCTCCAAAAGCAGCTCTCTGTGCTCATCATAGCTGCCTCTGCTGCCAAAGAGAAAAATAGGCCCTGCTGGAGGGACAATTCATCTCCTCTGAACTTTGATGTCTGTAGAAAGCCAGATGAATCACACCTGAAAATGCCTGCTTCTCCCTAATGACTCCCAGAGAACCTGCTGTCACTCCCAGAGGTGTTCTCCTGCTCCACAGATATCCTTGGAGAGGTACTGTGGATCCTCCCCACTCATCTTCAGGTGTTTGATGCCAGCTGCTTGCTCCAGCCCCATGCCTGGACCTGGGACAAGACTTGCACAAGATCTCCACATCATGGAGCACTTTCCAGGTTGAGCTTGCATCAAGCCACAGTGAGGTGGGAGCAGAGACTTTTGGAAGTTATGCAACTCCAAACGGTCCTTTGCTCAAGGTGGGATGCTGCTGGTTGCCAGCTGTCACATCATATTTAATACCTGAGAGCATCTCAGGCATAACCTTAACTCTGGGGACTAGGGGCAGTGGCAGTGCTCACTCTGGCTGGTTGGTGGGTGTGGGAGCTGCTAGGGACAATGTGAAGGCAATTTGCAGCCTGCCAGATGACCTGGTCATCATGTCATATGCATGAAGGACGTGGAAAACAACCCATTTTAACGGGCTATGCATTTTCTGGTGAGATCTACCAGCCTAAGTGGAGCTATTCATGCCATTAAGTCTTTGTAAAATATAAAGTCCACACACCTTTCCATCTGACTGTTTGTCCACCTTCCAGTCTAACCATTTATCATAGAACCACAGAATGGTTTGGGTTGGAAGGGACCTTTCAAGGTCATCTAGTCCTCAAGGACATCATCAACTAGAGTAGGTTACTCAGAGCCCAGGTCAACCTCACTTAGAATGGCTCCAGGGATGGGGCATCAACCACCTCTCTGGGCACCCTGAGCCAGGGTCTCACCACCCTCAGTGTAAAAAATTTCTTCCTCATATCTAGTCTAAATCTACTCTCTTTTAATTTAAAACCATCACCCCTTGTCCTGTCCCAACAGACCCTGTTAGACAGTCTCCCCATCTTTCTGACAGGCCCCTTGAAGTCCTGAAAGGCCACAAGAAGGTCTCCCTGGAGCCTTCTCTTCTCCACGCTGAACACCCCCCAACTCTCTCATCCTGGGCTCACAGCAGTGGTGTTCTAGCTCTCTGACCATTTTGGTGGCCTCCTCTGGTCCTGCTCCAACAGGTCCATCTCTGTCTTCTGCTGAGATCTCCAGAGCTGGACACAGTACTCCATGTGGGGTCTCATCTTTCTGTCCATCCATCCATCCATCCATCCATCCATCCATCCATCCATCCATCCATCCATCCATCCATCCTCTTTCAAGGCTGTCATTTAAGTATCTCAGTGTCAAATTCTCTTCCCCCTCCAAGTCACCATCTGTGTGGGAGATGTGTTGTCCTCTCCATTTAGCTTCACATGATAGGACTGTTCTTTATCTTAAATGGTTTGATTATTTGAGCAGAAGGATCTGAGGCCCTTTGTACTGCGGGGCCAAGACAAACAGCTTCATGATTTTTCCTAATTACTCCTTTCTCTTCCTGGTGAGTATCAGAACATTGGCACAGCATAAAGGTGAGTTCTCTCTGATAGTCCAAGATGTGTTCAAACTGACACAGTGCCAAAGACAAGATCATGACAAAGTGTGGATCTATAGAAGTGTTTGCACCTTGTTGCACCTGGTAACCAGTTGCATACAGTGGACTGGTTTAAGCTTTGCCTCTCTGCAGCCAGAAGGCAGCACACCTGAAGTCAACTCTCCTTTAGGAACTATCAGCCTTCATGGACTCAGCTGCCTCTGTGTGACACCTGGTCATCATATCACTGAGTAGCTTGATGAGGTTACTGTTATCAAGAGCCCTTTGGTTCCCCTTGAAAGGTTTCCTGTAGATGGAGTAGACCAATTGTTTCACTGGAGTGGGTTTATGAAATGAATCTGGCCCTGTGATAAATCACCCACAAACAGGCTGTGAATTTTTCTTTTATGTGTCTCAGTCCATGATCCTAGGGTCAAAAGGTGGCTTTTGATGGGCACCTGGACATGCTGGAGTGCTCCTGAACAGCCCTGAGGTTAGGACACAGAGTTGTGCAGGGTAGATCTTTACTAGGCTTTAGGTGCCAAACTCTTCTGCATTCCACTAGGAGTGAGATGCTTTGATACCAACATCTACACAAGGCAAGTAAGACATATCAAAGCATTCATCACTGGGTTAAGCACAACATGGTGGTGTCAGACATGTGACGGAGTTACTACAATTTAGAATCTTCTCATTCATCAATTGGGTTGTGGTAACTCCCTGTCCTTGGTGGTCTCCACCACCAAAATGCTTTAATGACAACTGTGGACAAGTGGCCCATGAGCCAGCAATGTGCCCTTGTGGCCAAGAAGGCCAGTGGTGTCCTGGGTTGCATTCAGAAGAGTGTGACCAGCAGATCTAGGAAGGTTTTCCTCCTCTACCCTATCTAGTGAGGTCACTTCTGTGCCCAGTTCTTGTCTCTCCAGTTCAAGAGAGACCAGGAACTACTGGATAGAGTCCAGTGGAGGGTCTGAAGATGCAGAGGGGACCGGAGCATCTCTGTGCTGAGGAAAGGCTGAGAGCCCTGGGGCTGTTGAGCTGGAGAAGAGAACCCTGAGGGGGGGGTCTGATCAATGCCTATAAAGGGTGGGTGCGAGGAGGATGGAGCCAGACTCTGTCAGTGGTGTCCAGCAACAGGACAAAGGACAACAGGCACAAACTGGAACACAGGAGGTTCCATCTAAACATGAGGAAAAAATTCTTACCTGTGAGGGTGATGAGCAGCACTCACAGAGGCTGTGGGCCACAGCCTAGAGCGTGTACAGCTAAAACTGCTAGAAATTCACAGCAGAGCTGTCAACTGAAGGGTTGGTGGGATGACTCCCGTGTAATCAACATTAGCAAGGCTGGGGCTTGAACTCTTTCCATGGGAGCTCTCATCGAGCACAATCTGTTGAAGACTGGGAGGAGGTGGAGAGCAGCGCATGGGCAAGCCAGGGGTCCAATGTTTAATGTTACTGCTGCTTAGGGGCAGAAATAGCTGCTATTAAGTTGCATTGAGTGATTTGGAGCCAGAAGGTTGAGGCCACAGCCACAGAGAGAGTGACCTGTTTTTCTTTTTGTGTCCACTGTGATTCCAAGATCTCACCCCAGAAGTTAGCCTGGGAATGGCATTCCCCTCCTCCTCCTGCTCTGGGTTAGTTGGGACACTACCTGCCACTTTCAGAGGGGGATTTTGTTGCCTTGAATTTCTCATGGCATGGGAACATGTGTGTGTGGGGGGGGGGGAAGTGGGCAGAGGAACAAATTTAGGTCTGAGCTACAAAATGTGAGGTTTTGCTCAAAGAACCCTGTTCTGTCCACTTACATTTGCTTGCTGCTGGTTGCTCTCTGTGATGGAGATAAAGGTGCATCCAGGCTGAACGTGACATGCCAGCATTCAGGAGTGACTTGGAGAAGATGGGACAGAAGAGAATATGAGTCTGGGTCTCTCAGACTGCTCCTTCTGGACTATGACAGTGATGCTCAGCTCAGCAGGAGCTAGACAGCATATGAGGGATGACCTGATCAGCCTCAGATCCTGTTATGGGGGGATAGCATCTGCTTTAGGGTAGGAGTTGTCTGACCCATTTCCAAAACTTTTAGGTGAGCTGCTGCATGCAAAGCCAGTGTCTCTGCCATGGGAAAACCCCAGATGGTGATACCTACATTAGGAAGAGCTCACTTACCTCCTGCCTCAGTTTCTCCACCTCTAAATGGAGATGGGGAAGCATTGCCTCACCTCATAAGGGCTGGTACATCCTGTTAGAGAGCTGGTGCTTCAAGAGCTATGTCAGTAAATGTCAGTGTTGAGTTGCCCTTTGAAATCAGCCTGTTCTGCAAGGAAGGAGAAGTCCCGTCTATGGAGAGGGGCCAAGAAACCCTGAAAAGGGGCAGGTTTAAAGGCTAGGGTTATGGGCTGGATCCAGATCA
Source organism: Megaceryle torquata (assembly GCA_024611175.1). Lineage (NCBI taxonomy): Eukaryota > Metazoa > Chordata > Aves > Coraciiformes > Cerylidae > Megaceryle > Megaceryle torquata. The sequence continues at coordinate 13,484 of JANIJG010024540.1, forward strand.
AAATCCATTTTCCACAACCACCTGCTCTTGCTAGAAGGACATTAAGAAAGTTGTCTCCTGGCCAGCCTGGTTCTCATCCAGCCTCAGCCTCAGATCAGAGCAAAAGAGGATATAGCAAAACAAGTGCAGTGGGAAAAAAATCTGACACCATGTCCTGCTTTGAGCAGTGATGAACATGGTGGCGTATGTGGGACACCTTACAACTCAGCATTTGGGGGGGTAACTTGCCTCTGGGGTGAGTTTATTTCTAGTTTCACTTCTGACTTGAGAAAAAAAAAGGGGAAGACTCACAAATATCTGAGCATATTTTATATGGAAAGGAGAGAAGGTGGTGAAGAAGTGATTTCTTCTGAGTTTGCCTTTGGTGCTACCATTGGCTTGAGGAGATGGTTTTGCGATCCTTCCTACAACAGGGTAGAGCCCGAGTTAACCACACTGCCGTGGACACTCTGGGATATGTGCAACATCTGGACAGGACTTTTTTGCTCTGAAGACACAGCAGACAATAGGCTAGAAAGGATCATTTTCCCAGAAAAGGGAATTTCCAGGTACTTCTTAATCTATTTTTTCTGGAAACCTTTTAAACTTAAAATAAGCCTTGTTCATATGAACTCTACTTTCAGACTTCTGTTTTCATCTCAGGGAAGGTGAAAATGCTGCTGTTGAAATACCTAACAAAAAAAAAAAAAAAAAGTCATAACTGCAACATATCTGCAAAAGGAGGAGAGAGAACATTTTGGGTTGGCCCCAGGAGAGTTGTGACAGGGGAGGGCAATTTTTCCATTTCTTTACAAATTTTCTTCTTGACCTGGGGAGAAGAAACTAAGAGTTTAAAAAAAGTGTCAAAACTTCCCAAAATAGGAAAATCTTCCAGTTCCTGCATGCTGTTTTCTACATGCCTGAATCACACTGTGGAAAGCCCATCTAGATGTGCTTATCCTGCCTCCCTGTCTGGAAGCAACAACAGCAAAAATTTCAAGGGTTTTAAGGACATGGGGAAGTCTGATGGCCCTCACACTTGGAGATTCACCTCCACGCAGCTTAATCTTCAGGTAGGGATTGAAAGATCTTTGTCTGTCACTGGGAAGTGCAGCAAAAGGGGATGGATAGATACCTTCCTGATGTCTGTCTGTGCCTTGGGGCTTGTGGGATGATGGGGCTGCTTTGGTGCTATCACAGCAATGCTTTGTTCACCCAGGCTTGTGCTCTGGGATCAGTCTTACTCTTCGTCACAGCTCCTGGAGAGATCTTGACCTTGGAGAACTGCACTGCTGGACAACAGTCCATCTGTCCAGATTTCTTAGAATCATCAAATAGTTTGGGTTGGAAGGGACATTTCAAGGTCACCTAGTCCAACTCTCCCTGCACTGAGCAAGGACATCTGCAACTAGAGCAGGTTGCTCAGAGCCCTGGCCAACCTCACCTGGAATGGCTCCAGGGATGGAGCACCATCTCTCTGGGCAACCTGAGCCAGGGCCTTACCACCTTCAGTGTAAAAAATTTATTCCTTCTCTCCAGTCTAAATTTCCCTCTTTCAGTTTTAAACCATCACCTCTCATCCTGTCCCAACAGGCCCTGATAAAAAGTCTGTCCCCATCTTTCTGACATGCCCCTTGAAGTCCTGAAAGACCACAAGAAGGTCCCCCTGAAGCCTACTCTTCTCTAAGCTGAGCAACCCCAACTCTCTCAGTCTGGCCTCACAGTAGAGGTGCTCCAGACCCTGCCCATCTTTGTGTCCTCGTCTTGACCCACACCAACAGATCCATGTCTGTCTTGTGCTGGAGATGCCAGATCTGGACACATTGCTCCAGGGGTGGTCTCTTCTTCCACTTCTCTCCTTGTGAGATGTGAAGGGTAGTGAGGGTGGCATGGGGATGGTGTCCATGCAGCTCTGTATCAGGCATGTGGATTTGATGGCAGGAAAAATGGCTTCTTTCTCTGCCGGGCATCCTGCAGTGAGTGCATGCCATCTGTGGAAGGTTGGTTTTCCAAACCATTCCTGCAGGGATGGGGAAAGCCCACAACTCTATTGCCTCCTCCAGCTGCTTGCATCCCAGTTCTACTGCAGGTTGTAGATGCCCCATCCCTGGAAGTGTTCAAGACCAGTTTGGATGGGGCTTTGAGCAATCTGGTCTAGTGGAAGATGACCTTGCCTATGGCAGGGGGTTGGAACTAAATGATCTTTAAGGTTGCTTCTAACCCAAACCATTCTATAATTACATGATCTGTTCCATCTCCCATGACAATGAGCTCCAGGGATGAATGTGCCTGGGCACCCATGACACCCCTTGGGTCTCCTTGGTCCAGGCCACCTTTGCCTTCCCTCTTCTCCTGCCACCCTCCAGGCCCTGCTGTCATCTTGGGGTGTGGCGGAGGCAATCGTTAGTGTTCAACCAGCCGCTTGAATTTCCCCCCTTCCCTCAAAGTAATTTTTTCTCACTTCCGCACAGCGTGTGGAGTGAATTTTAGCACCCGTAAACACTTTGCGCTGCTGGCTCCCGGCTAATTGACTCTGACAGTTAGTGTAGTCAGCAGCTGAATGGTGTCACTGGGAATTAGACTGCCGTGATAGACTGCCAGGAGCAAATTACTTTGTCACTTCTCAGCTGACTCTAAAATATGGGGCTTTTTTTTTTAATTCTTTTTACTTTTGATTTTTTCCTACACCCCTCCCCAACCCCCTGGTTTTTGTTTTGTTTTTGAGATTTTTGTTCCTGCATATGTGTGTGTGAGCGCACACAGCTTGTTTGAAGCTCTGATAAACTGAGCCTGATTTGTTTAAGGATCATTTTCTGTTGAAGACAATGTGGTGAGTTGGGAACAAACTCCTCTATCCACACCCCACCTTCTGAATTGTGTGGGTGTCCCTCCTCATAATGTTTATGAAGCAGGTTCTGGAAATGTTCTTTTAAATAGGACACAAGGGGACTGTAGGCAAGTGACTTGCACAGGGGGAAAGAGATTGCACACAGCTGCCGTGGTGTACACAGAACCCTCTTTTTCCTGCTTATCGTGTCCCCCCACCCTGGTATCCATTACCCATCCACTTGTGCCATGGATCTATCACTCATCCATCTACCTACACCAGGAACCTTCGATTTGCTTCTTCATCTTCCTGGCACATTTCTTTTGCCATACAGTATTTCAGGATTTCATCCCTTTGACAACTGTACCACTCTGGCTACCCATCATCTGTCTGTGTGGTCTCTCTGGTCCACTCTTTGCTGAGCTTATACCCTTACCACCTCCCAAATGCCTTGCCCATTGTGCCAGACCCCTCCAAGCCATCAGATAGTGCTGGGATGGCTGCTGTCAAGCCATCCACCCTCAAAGCCCATTTGAGGTCTTGTTGGCCACTTGCATGATGCCTGTTGGAAATCTGGTGTGAAAAGCTGCTGCTCAGGTGTTCTGCATGTGCTGCTGTCAATTCAAATGGAACCCGGCTGAAAAACAGGATGAGTGGGATTTTAATGAGGGAAAGGTAGGTAGTTCATGGGGTGATTGAGCCAAGCCCTGTTTCAGTGTCACATAGATGCCGACCTGCCATGCCTGTCCTCACCAGGGAGGACCTGGGCTCTCTCAAACAATGACACTTAGATGCATTAGGGTGAGGAGAGGGTCATTTCTCTGACAACATTCCTCTGCCTTCATGCAGAACCTTAAAACGTCACACAGACCAGCTCAAGGCCACACTGGGCAACTGCCTGGCTCTGTGCTCGGTGGCTTGGGACTGGAAGTGAAGAAGAAGCCCTGAACTACTTTCCTCCAGCTGGACCACTCATCTGGGGATGATCCAGTGCTTTGGTGCTCTTAAATTAATCCTGCACTGGAGGGGTTTTGCATTCATGTGGGGGTGAGAGAGAAGGGTTTGTGTGTCTGAACACTGGGCTGGGATTGTGTGGGTTTTTTGGGGTAATGTCACTTGCTTTAATGAAAGACATTTCCACTCCCTGCTGTGCCTGCATCCTCAGACCAGCGCCACTTGTGCAATGCTGCTACTATCACACTTTGCATCTCTCCATGTGTGATTCCACCCCATAAAAATAGTGATTCCAGGCTGATGAAAACACACTTTTTTTACAATTTGCCACCAGTGAACTCTGTCCCCCCACTCTGCCTTCCCATCACCCTGATGCTGAAGGTGAAAGGCAGTGTTGGCCCAAGGGAAAGTCTCTGGCCAGTCCCTGTGACTGGACTCATTTGTTCTCCTCAACACAGGCCCTGATGTCCCAGACAGCCTCTGTGAGAGATAGAAGTTTTCTACCTCCTTTGTTCTAGGAGCTGTAGAGATCTCACAGGGTTCGATCCAAGGCCATGATCGATCCCAGTCTATCTTAAAGAGTTTTGTTCTTCTGCCTTGAGACTAGAGTCCTGAGATGCAGGGGGTCATCTGAACATGAAATCCATGGCCACATCTTTTTGCTGCAGGAAAAAGAGATGAAGAAACATAGGTGGCATGTTAGAAACTAGAGGACAAATAAAAAGTCCTCCAAATGTATCTGTGTTATCCTGGATTTATGCTGGGGAGCACCTGGCTGAGCTGGATTTAAACCAGGACTTATTGGATTGTGATGCTGGGATAATAATTCTTCACTGAACTCATGGGTGACTTCCTAACGCTGAGTTTTGATAAGGCTGCCTAAACAAAGGCTAAAGCATCTAGGAACTCATTATCCCCACCAAAAAGGAAGACAGTGTCCAGGACCATGTAGCCAGGGTTGCTGTCTCCAAGACCAGCAGAAATGGAACAGCCCCACCTGGAAGAGACTTCCATGGGCTCACCCCATGCTCCCTGGATATATGGCAGAGATGCTCCAGCAGGTAACCTCCATGAAAATACCAACTCTGCTTCCCTCCACCAAATCCAAGTGTGTTTAATCATAACATTTCCCAGGCCTCCCTCTTGTTACCTTCTGGCTCTGACACAAGATGTGCATCAGTCCTAAGTATCTCTTTGACAGCTATGCAAATAAAGAGACCACAGGTGTGGAGAAGAGGCCATGGTGGGGGTAGATAGGTTCAGGGCTGGGTGCTTGCTGTAGGAGCAGGGGTGAGATGTCAGAATGGGGGTGCTGGGGTCCCCTCTGCATGTCTTGTGAATGGCTCAAGCCCTTGTCTGTGTGCTAGGGAAGAGATGATGCTCTGTGCACACATTCCAGCATCCAGCCTGCCTGGATGCACCCCTCTGATCACATGGAGCTGGATCTGGGAGCTGTCATCTCTATTTTGGAGCAGAAAGTGCAACTTCTGTCTGTTCCCAGTGGTCTGTGGTCTCCTAGCAGCCTGGCTGGTTAGTTGGGTGCCCCAAAGTCTGCATATGTCTCCTGGATGAAACAGTTTCATTGGAAGCTCTAAAGGAGCAGACAAATCCACTGAGCCCTCCAACTGGTTCTACAGATGCACAGAGTCTTTTCTGAATTTTCAGGAGCAGACAGACACCTGGAATGTCTCCATATCCAAAGCAGGGAACTTATTTCTCCCCACAGCCTGCCAAGGCAGCATGATGACCTGACCTTTGGGCATTTGGCAGGGTGGATGGTGCTCCTGACAACCACTCGTCCAAGCCATCTGACGAAAGTGTTGGTGTCAGACATCGGGCTTTGTGTGAGCGATGAGTGTTGTGATGAACAGCGGTGATGTGATGAATGGCAGCGATGCAATGAGTAGTAGTGATGACAACATGTGTCTCCTTGTCGCTTTCAGAGCTCCTGCATCTCCCAGGAGGACGATTTGACAAGTGAACACAAGGAGAAGCCTGACAGCTCCAATACGGAGAAGATATCTCTTCAGAGCAGTGTCCAGAGGGTTTTGTGGGTGCTCACCTGGCTCATGAAGCTGCCATAGGCAAGCATAAATATAATGATTCTTTTTGGTGGCATTGCTCTAATTCCTCTAGGCAAGGGGTGGAGGTAGCTGAGGAGAGCAGAGGATATGTCACATTAGTAAGAGTCTGCTAAGGTCTGAGGTGTACCCCCAGATGTTCCTGCATAACAGGAGCTTTCATGTTTCAAAGATGTTTCTTCTTCTGGTGGCCCCCTTTTCCCTTTGGCTGCTCAGGGCTTGAAGGCACCTCTGGCTCCAAGGGAAGATATTGTGAGTGCTGGGCGTGTTCTTCAGGTGAGCCATGGCAGGGATGGTTTGGGGGGGGGGGGGAATGACCTTTGTAGGGAAAGAACATCTCCAGACTGTCAAAAGGAGTGCTGCATCTACTGGGGAAGAGCCAGACGAAAACTGATCAACAGAGCATGGGAGAGAAAATGAGACACCCAGAATAGCTCAGTGTCTGGACCTGTGCCTCATGGTGAAAAGTTGTGCATCCACAAGACCTGCCTTTCTACCTGGCTGCTGCCCCATTCCGGTCAGGGGCTCTCCCCATGTGCCAGGGTTCTGCAGAAGTGCAGGCTGTGGTGTCACCATGGGTCTGCAGACACCCTGAGACATGGTCCCTGGCAGAAGCAGAGCTTGGGAGAATGAGAAACCTGTGCTCAGGCCCAGGGCTGTCGTTTAAATGGGATTTTACTTATTGAAAGGATTAATCCTAGTGAATTTAAGTAGAGTACAATATGGTAACTGCATCTGCCTGTGCTTGGGGTTTAAATGTGCCCATCATCATGGCCTCCTGTTCCCCAAAGCACCTGCCAAGTGGCATTTTGCACCCTGAAGAACAGGGATCTCTCCAAATTGAACCCTCTATTCCCTTTTTGGTCCACTTTCTCTATTTCTCCAGAACTATTTGCAGTGCCCTGTACCATGTGTAGCATAGGACACTGCAGGGATATTTTGTTTTCGTGTTCTGGTAGACCCAGAGGCACTTGAAAAAAAAATCTGTTTCCTTCCACTGGGGAATAGAAACAATCCCCTGTGAGCCAGGAAATCAAATCGTAGGGGGGACCCGGGACTTTTTGGAGCAGATCAGTGCCAAAATCACCCTCAGATGAAGAGTCCCTGCCCAGAAAGAAACAGGATGTTTTGATGAACAATTAGAGGAGAAAAAGAAGAGCAAACCCACCCTAAAGCAGGAATGTCAAGCACCCCATCACTGCCCAGGCTTCTTGGTTTTGCCCATTCCCAAGGACTCTTCTGGCTATGGCCTTCAGGTGATGAGTTTCTCACTTCACAGTTTGGGGAGCACATGTCTCTCTGGCCTGCAAGCTTTCATGGCTCAAGTGCATTGATCTCCTCTTGACAATGTCCTGCGATGAGTGGTTTTAATTTTACTGTCTCTCAGATTGCACTGAGATGTGGGAATGGTTAAAAACATCCCTGCCTTGGGGGATTTTGACTTTACCATTCTAGGATGGAAGTGCAATGTCTCTGAGGGCCAGACCCTGCTCCTTCACTATGCAATTGTGAGGACAGCACCAGGGACATCCTAGATGACTCCTGGGCATCAACATCTTGACAGAAGATTGCACAACACTGTAACACCACCAAGCCCTTCTCTGAGATGGGTAAGGTTTTGAAACACAACCATACTGTGACCAGTAGGTTGAGGGAGGGGATCCTGTCCTTCTGCTCTGCTCTGGGGAGATCCTCCTGCAGTGATGGGTCCAGCTCTGGAGTCCTTAGCACAGGAGACACAGGGACCTGTTGGAGTGGGAACAGAGGAGCCCCAGCAATGCTGGGAGGGCTGGAACCCCTGTGCTGGGAGGCCAGGCTGAGAGAGTTGGGGGTGTTCAGCCTGGAGGAGAGAAGGTTTGGGGGAGACCTTCTCATGGCCTTTCAGTTCTTAAAGGAGGCCTAGAAGAAAGATGGGGACAGACTTTTTAGAAGACCCTGTTGGGACAGGACAAAGGGTGATGATTTTAAACTAAAAGAGGGAGATTTAGACTGGAGAGAAGGAAGAATTTTTTTACACTGAGAGTGGTGAGACCCTGGCCCAGGTTGCCCAGAGAGGTGGTTGATGCCCCATGCCTGGAACCATTCCAGGTGAGGTTGTTCGGGGCTCTGAGCAACCTGCTTTAGTTTCAGATGTCCCTGCTGAGTGCAGGGGGGGTTGTACTCAATGACCTTGAAAGGTCCCTTCTAACCCAAAACATTCTATGATTCTATTGATCCCACACCAATCTGAACTGGGCTGTGTCGTGTGGTTACAGGGTGCCTGGATCTGGCCCTGAGAAGCTCTGTGTATAGGGGTGTACACAGCACTGTGCATGAGGCCACATGTGCAAAGTCGTGCATTCTATCCAGAAGGAACAAAGTGATGTTGAGAAGGGGTGTGAACACAGCAACAGCCTCAAACGTTGCATCTGGCTGCATGCTGCCCCATGTGCTACCACTGATGGCTCTGAATGACTCATTCAGGTTAAGAAAAGGGCTTCTGCCACATGAAGGGAAGCAGCATCCTCTTGAAAACACACCTGAGCCTGCCCTGTCCCAGCAAACTTCATCCTTGTCCTGCAGACATACTTATGGGCATCACCATCCACCCCATGCAAGCACATGGACACACACAAATGCCCTGCCCCTGTACGGGGACGGTGACACACCCAAACCAGGAGTCTTCACCCCTCTCCTCCCTCTGCTCACCCCCCCTCCCCTTTTCTGAAGAAAATCCCTCTGAGTTTCTGCAGCTTCACAGCCTTTAGGGGTCACTCCTAGCAAGATTTCTATCATTTCCCTTCAACCTGATGAGGTGAAAATGTCTTGCAAGAGCCAGCTGTGCTGTCAGGGTACCTCAGAGCTGTTTTCCCAGAGCGTTTTGTGCTGAGGGTCCCCAGTTGCTGATTGGGCCAGTGATACCTGATGGTGTCTTTACCTGGGCATGATCCTTCCCTTCTCTTTCTCACTGGGTTTCTCCCCCCTGCCATGATTATGTGCTTTCGTGACATGGGTAGGAATCAACAGATGCAGTGAGAAACGAGTCAGATGGTGCTGTGCTGGCAACTGCATCTTCCCCTGACTCCAGAAGCTGGGTTTGAAGGGTGACCAGCCATGGGCATGCAATGCAGCTGTTGGTTTGTGCTGCAAATCTTTCAATGCCTCTCTGAGAACATATTTCCCAGCCTCCATCTCTGCACTCTGATGTGTGTCCAGCTCGAGATGGGCCAAGTGAAATAGGGTGCACTGGTTGGGAAGATGAATAGCAGCACCAATCATGCACCTCTAACCCTTTATGTTCTGTGAGAGCAGGGATTCACCTGCTCTCTCCCCTTGGTGGCCACCATTGGCTGCATCAATAGCAACAACTTAAACAGTGTCAGAGGAAGTTCCTGGTGGTGGAATTCCATCGCTTTCTCTTCTCCATTGGGCCCAGGCTGGAAGCTGTTGTCACCAATGATTTGTGACTGTTGTTCATGTATTAGGGTGGGCTGAGGATTATTTGCAGTGCACAGCATGGAGACAACCGCATTGTGCTGGAAGGTCAGAGAGATGGATTATGGCTACAGGATGTTCTGTACCACACAACCCTGGATCTGTTTAACTGTAAAGTGTGGATGTGTCCCTTGTGCACTTGCAGCAGTGCCAGATCAGCATCACTGAGGCTGTCTGGGGTTGTGTAAATGTGCTGCCCCATGTGATTTCCTCTCTAGGAGGTGCTACCTAGAGGAGAGGAGCTGGCAGCTCCAGCTGGGACTGTTTCAGCAGAGCTCTCATGCTCCAGCCAGCACCAACATCCCCCATCCCTGCACACCCCCCTTCCCCTCTGAACCAACAGTCCCCCAGATCCCTCAGAGGGTGGTCATCATAGAATGGTTTGGGTTGGAAGGGACCTCAAAGATCATCTCGTTCCAACCCACTGCCATGGGCAGGGACACCCTCCACTAGACCAGGCTGTTCAAAGTCCCATGCAACCTGGCCTTGAACACTTCCAGGGAAGGGTTATCCACAACTTCTCTGGGCAGCCTGATCCAATGTATCACCACTCTCATGATGAAGAACTTCTTCCTTACATCTAAGTTAAATCTCCCTCTTTCAGTTTAAAACCATTACCCCTTGTTCCATCACTAGATGACTTTGTAAAAAGTGCCTCCTCATCTTTCCTGTAGCCCCTTTTAGGTATTGGAAGGTTTTCCCAGAGCCCTTTTTTTTTTTTCTCCAGGCTAAACAACCCAACTCTTTCAGCCTTTCTTCATAGGAGGGAGGGGGAAGCAGCTGGCATTGTCTTTCCACCCTTGTAAGGCAACATCTCCATGGGCACAACACTCAGTGGTGGTCAAACAGCCAGAGATCCCCTCCAGCTCCCAGGCACTTGGCTCCAGTGATGCCATTCGGGTGGTCAGGTGTAGAAGGACAGCAGGTCCCTTTGGTGAGAGGAAGAGGATGCAAAGCCATCATTCACCTTGGGAAATCTGATTGATTTGATTTCCTGGACAAGCCAAAAAGCCCAATAAAGGGAATTGTTAGTTAATGAAAAATAGACAATTGGACTCTATGAAGTGACTGAGACAGCAGCCAACCCAAGTGCATTAAAGGCCCTGGCTCAGGGCCTCTGTTTGGCTCGCAGAGGAGAAGTGGCTGTGAAATAAGGGAAGGCCAGGAGACCCCCTGATGGTACCAGTTTGCCAAGGACATTCTGGGCTTATCCCATACCCCAGGAATGAGCCAATGGCTCCTGTCAGAGTTCCAGAACTGGCACTGGGTTCCAAAGGGTCTGGCAGAAGGGGTGAGTCTTGTGTAATGCCTCAGGGCAGACCCAAGGGCTGGCCATGGAGCCTTGATGTGCTATGGGTGTGCTACAGGATGGTGCAGCCACAGAGGGGGGTGTGTGACCTAGTGAGGGCACATCTGGACTCCCGTGTCAAGTTCTGGGCACCACAATCCCAGAGACACCAAGAACTAGTGGAGAGAGTCCATCATGAGGCTCCAAAGATTCTGGGGGGACTGGAGCATTTCTGTGCTGAGGAAAGGCTAAGAGCCCTGGGACTGTTCAGATGGAGATGAGCAGCCTAAGAGGGCATATGATCAGATCTGGTCAATACCTAAAGGGCTTCCAGGGGGCAAGAGGATGAAGCCAGACAGGACAAGGAGCAATGGGCACAAACTGGAATGCAGGAGTTTCCATTTGAACAGAAGAACCTTCTTTGTTCTGAGGGTGTCAGAGCCTGTCCCAGGTTGCCCAGAGAGGCTGTGGAGTCTCTTAAACTGGTGACAGGACAATGTAATGTTGGGCCCTCTGCTCTGGGTGACCCTGCTGGAGCAGGGGGGTTGGACAAGATGATCTGCAGAGGTCCTTTCCAACTCTTAGCATTCTGTGATTCTGTGTAGGGACAGTAAGACTGGGCATGAGGTCTAAACAGCTTGAGAAAGGGAACATGGGGACAGACAGGGTGCAAAGACAGACAGAGGGATAGGAAGGGGGATGTGGTAATGGCTGGTTTGCTTGCTCTCACCCTTGATGTTGAGGGTAGACTGACCTCCCCCAATCCCAATCATCCAGAGATGTGACACTGCCCTGAGCCTGCAGCCTTGCCTGCAGTTCCCAGTGGTCTAACTGCAGTCCCTGACCCACCTGTCCCTCCAGGGTGAAACCTTAGCTTGGTGCTGGGACCTCTGACTGTGCCAGTTGGGAGTCTGATATATTTTGTCCCTCTGCATGAGAAGATATCTGCTGCTGGAGCCTTGCACATCTCACTGTCAAGTCCCCGACCCTGATGGTGTAAGCGGATCCCTGCAGCTCGTGGCTTGTTATGTTTTCCAGCACAGTCTGTGCCGGTTAGAATGTACCTCCAAGAATTTGGAGATGCTCCTTCCAACAGGGAGGCCTCTGGCTAAGAGGTGGCATCTTCTCTCCATGACGTAAGTCCTCACTGAGCCAAATAGCTCTGTGCCTGGCTGCCCTGCAAAGGTCTTGTCCCTGCACGTATCCTTACTGTAAAATGGGTTGCACCATGCAGCCTTCATCCTGTCCACCCAGGACCTCCTGGGGATGTCCGACTTCATTACAGTTAGGTATTCAGGAATGGTGGGGTTGATGTGAGTGTTATGCACCTGGTGGCTGGGGTGCTGCCTGTGGTGTAGCTACATGCATGGATGAGTCTTCTGCTGCAGGGCTGGTGGCAATCCTGGGGGAAGCCCATGGGTGGGGGCTGAGATCAGTGTCTTCCCAGCGGGAGGTGGTGATGCATCGGGTGTCAGACCTGGGTGCCAGCCAGGGTGTGTTCTAACAGCAACCAGGGACCTGGCACTGCTCTGGGGGTGAGGAAGCCAAGTGGCCCCCTATGGCAGGTGTCCTGCAGGAGGAGAGAGCTGGGGGACAGAAGGGGGGGACATTTGAGAACCAGATGTGGCTTGTGTCCAGCTTTCTGAACCCCAGTCACGGAGGGCAGCCCTGGGAGAAATGTCTGGATGAGATGTACCTGCCAACAAGGCCAGAAGAATGTGCATGTCCCCCGTCCAGCACTAGGAAGCAGACAAGAAGTCTTCTGTATGGCTTGGATGTATCTTCAGCTGAGCTATGGAAGATGGCCTGGAGCAGCTTTCTCCCTCAGGTCAGCCACATGCCAGCACTGAAGTCAGAGTTTCCCTGCAAACATCCCTTGCTTTTCTTGCTGGACCCCATGGGCTTCCACAAACACTGTCCTTTCTGGGGTCCTGCCCTGCTTTCAATCACAGTCCTGGTGCAGGTAGTCCTGTCTGTGTGCCCTATCTGGCTTTGAGGACAATTTCCACATGTTGAGGGGACAGCAAGCTCTTTCCAGAGCACCTCTAACCTGTACTACTCAGGCTTGTGTCTGGCACATCCCATCTTGGCCTTCTTGGTTACATATAACTTGGGGCCTGACTCTGTTCTTTGTTTGGGGTGGTCTTCAAAATTAGCATCTCAAGAAGGTCTTCTTGGGTCAACCATGGGCTGGAACCTGTCTCTGCACAGGTCTGTGCAACAGTGAAATTTCAGCAATGTATTTAGTGAAACCTTTTGACACCTTGGCCCTCTTGCTTCCTGCTCAATGGAGTCTGAAGGGTACATGGGTTGGCAAGGTCCTCACATTCAAGGGTTTCATCAGGGTTAAAGTGAACACCAAATGAAGTACTCTTGGCTTATTCTGCAGCCAAGGAGGAGAGACAAGTACCCCTATCATCCCATCCTTGGCCCCAAATTCACAGGTCTGAGGAGATGGTTAATTGCAGCTGTGAGCAACGCAGCCTTTTCCCTCTGGAGTGATGACTTGTGCACTAATTGGCTGTCCTTTCCCAAGTCTTTTATCTTCCCTCACAACCATCCCCCAAGAAGCAAGTACAAGCATCTCTCCCCGGCACGTGGGGAAATCTAAAATCCAAGTCCCCTGAAGTAAGTGTAATCGCAAGGGTCATTTTCGACTCTACAAATGCTAAATCGCGCTCTGCTGACGGCTGGAAAACCTCTCCCTCTCCCTTCCAATCCATGCAGAAGTTTTGCAAGAGCAGCAAATCCCCTGATAACCCTCCTAGGCTGGAAGCAAAACCCTCCCCAACTCAGTGCGCCAATAAGTATGTGCAGCCGGCTCTGCAGAACATCAGCTTTGGTGATATCCCTCTGTTGCCTTCTGTGCTTGGGAGCTCCAGGCAAGTGCCACACTTCTGAGCCTGTCTCTTTCTTTTGGTCCTAATACAGGGCAGTTTGCAAAAGGATTAGTTCCTATTTGAAGTGTTTGGGGTTTTTTGATGCTCTAGGATAGTATCTAGGCAGAAGAAGCAGGCTAAGGGAAGGAAGAGCCTTGTGGGGTCCCTTCCCATATACAGTCACAATGGCAGCCTGTGATGGTGCCAGTGGGATTGGGTTTGTCTTGGATCAGGTCTAGTAAGCTTGACAGTCTCAGAGTCACTGCTGGATAAGGCACAGCCCAAGTCCAGCTCTGTGTGGGGACACTTTGAGGTGCTTGTCGCTTGTACAGCTCACAGTGAGCACAGTGCTGCATAGAGTTATTTTCTCTCTGCTCTTCCTTGTCTCAGGGTTGGCTTGGAGCAGGCATGAAGACACCTGGGGACTCAACATTTCAGCTTCTCTTCCATAGGTACATCTGTGGCTCTCAGGCTCCTTTGTCTCCTCTCGCCTGTCTGAGAGATATCTAAGCCTCATTGCTGCTTTTCTACTTCCAGCCCACAGCAACTGTTCTCTGGCCCTGAAGGTAAGTCCATTGTACAGCTCATTTTGATACTGTCAAACTCTTTGCCTTGCATCCTAAATCCCAGTGGTTCCATCCATATGGCCTCTTGGGACAGCTCCAAACTGTTTCTTGAGAACAGCAGCATCCACGATGCCCTCTGGCAATGGTGAGAGAGATTTTTTCATAGCCCCAGCTCCCTAAGCATCTTCAGTGCTTTGCAAGCCATGCTGCTCACCTTTTTCAGCAGTTCTTCCTGAAGCACTGAGAGACATCCATGCTCTTGGGTAGGTCACATGGCCTCCTGCTGTATCTTGAGACTCTCCACTGGTATTTAATTTCCCTTCCAACCCAAACCAGTCCATGATTCTCTGACTCTATCTCCATCAACAAGTCTAAATCCAGTCATGGTTACCTAAGTTGGTCCATGGCTTGTTGGCATAGTTGTTGGCTTCTGGTGTAGGTTCCTGCCTTGAAACCCTGCATCAAGACCTTGCACTAGTTTAGGTTAAAGGATTGTATTTCCAAGGACAGTTTTGCAGGCTGCGGCCACTAAGTTGGCCATGAGAAGGCCTACTTCCATATTCTTCCAGATGTCCCTTCATCTGGTCTATAATGCTTAGTGCACATCAATAGAGAGTTCATGTTCTGCAATAGGAAGTTATGCAGAGAGGTCTGATAGACACCAGAAGCAAGGCAAGCGCATCAGCTTGGGGCTGGAGACCCTGATGCTGAGTACAAGCAAATCCATCTCCATGCCAGGGGCAGCACCACTCACAATGTGCTGAGGGACTCCACAGTCAGTATTTGCCCTGTTTGTGCCTGTGCTTTCTTGATGTCTTCTCTCAGCTCCCCCACTCCTTCTGCATTGCCCTAATGTACTCACGAATTATTAATCTGAAGGATTCCAAGGAAGGACCCTTGGGCTGAGCTGTCTGGTTGCTTTTCTGGCATTGACTCTGTTTTCTGCAGTGATTCCTGTTTCATCTTCCTTGTTCTGCCCAGGTCTTCAGTGATTTACAGAATCGCAGAACTGTGGGGGTTGGAAGGGACCTCTGGAGATCATCTCGAGCAACTCCCCTGATAAAGCAAGGTCACCTAGAGTAGGTTGACAAAGATCATGTCCATGTGGGTTTGGAATCTCTTCAGAGAGGGAGACTCCACAACCTCTCTGGGCAGCCTGGGCCAGATTCTTCCACCCCCATAACAAAGAATTTTCTCCTCTTCTTCAGGTGGAAATTTCTGTGTTCCAGTTTGTGCCTTTTGCCCCTTGTCCTGTCACTGGACACCACTGACAAGAGTCTGGCCCCACCCTCTTGACCCCCACCCTTTAGATATTGATAAACATTCATAGGATACATGATTTAGCATTGATGGAAATAAATCATTATAACCCACCATAACCTTCCCCAGAGCCACCACCAGCCCTGTGTTGATCCTCCCACATGCACAGGAGCACCCTGAATTTTCATGCTCCCTAACTGCTGTGAATTTGGCCAAACTCCTTTAAAAGTGCTGCTTTTGGCCAAAATTGCCTTTAAATCCTCCACCCAAATCCCCACAGCAGCAAATGAGTGGCTCCATCAGGGGAGCATTTTCCCTCCTACAACCTTCCCAAAGGAAAGAGCCTGGCAGCTTTTATCTGCTCTCCTTTGAATAAATGTCTGAGCCCTTCTCCACCACTGAGGTCTCTCCCTTCCCCCACAGCTTGTGCCCAGCTGGGTAGATTCATAGAAACAAAGAATGGTTTGGTTTGGAAGGGACCTGAAAGGTCATCTAGTTTCAGACACCCTACAGTGAACAGGAACATCTGCCACTAGAGCAGGTTGCTCAGAGTCCTGTTCAGCCTCACCTGGAATGTTTCCAGGGATGGGGCATTGACCACCTGTCTGGGCAACCTGGGCCAGGGTCTCACCACCCTCAGCATCAAAAATTTCTTCCTTTTCTTTGGTCTAAATCTTCCTCCTTTAGTTTAAAACCATCAACCCTTGTCCTGTCCCAACAGGTCCTGCTAAAACGTCTGTCCCCATCTTCCTGACTGTCCCCAAGAATGTCTCCCTGGAGCCTTCTCTTTTCCAGGCTGAACAAGCTTCTTCCTGCTCTCTATTTCAGACACCAAAGTGAGTGCCACCTTGAGTTAAGTGCAATCATTGTTATGGAGCTGGGGAACAATAGCTACTTGAGTGAAATGATGTGTGTCAGAGTCCCCCTCAGATACAGGAAAGCTAAAGCAGCACGACATGGAAGAACACTTAATATATTACTGTTGGGGGAGGATGGAGGGGCCAGAGCTCTGTACCAGATGCTTGGCAGAACTTGGGGAGTGTTGGCAGGATTGGTGCATGTCTTCTCTGGGGATAGGGGACAGCATGTTGACTTCTGCATAGCCCTTTCACTGTTCATCTTTCCCTGGCCGGCAGGTACATCCTTATTTGACACAGTACAAATCTCAGCTGCAAGGACACCCAGGGTCGTGTGGTGTTCATCCCAAACCATGTAGATGTGGTGCTGAGCCATATGGTTTAGTGCTGGGTTAATGTTTGGACTTGATAATCTGACAGCTGTCTTCCAACCAAAACAATTCTATGATTCTAAGGAAAGCATCATATAGATACCTACAGATTTAACACCACTCTACTCCAAAACCTCTCTTTGTTGGGTTCTTTTATGGTATATAGTTTTTACTGCTTGTTTGGCTCTGTTGTGTTGCTGTGGGCTGCTAGAAGAGCTATGGTCACCCCTCAGCTGAAATTGTCAGGGACGCGCTGAAGAGGAACTTCTGAGGATGTGATGGAGGTGGCTGTCACATCTTGAAACAGCCATCCTTTTGTGATGCTTTCTGTGGGGCAGTGTTAACTGGCCTGTGACTTGCTATGGATGTGTGGCGTTTGCCTAAGTTGCCTTGTCATCAGAGCCTTTTCCCTCCATCTGTCTTGCCTGTCTCTGCTTCTGACCCCTCTGTAGATATTGCGATGGAGTTGTGCTCAGGAGCTCAGTTCAGGGGATTTCTAAGTGCTCAGAGGTATCTGTTCTGTACAGAGAGCAAGAGCTTGTATCATTCTCCCCACTGTGTTCATGGGCATCCTGTCCAGACCTTACTGAGACTAGCCTTAGCCTTCCATAGGCTGGTCCTAGCTTGGGTCCCATAGCTTGGGAACTGAAAACTGATGTTTGACCAGGTACCATGCAGCATCATGAAGTTGGTGTAGGGGTCCATGGAATGGACAAGCAGTGGATCTCATGACTGCCACCCACCCTGGGGTACGTTCCTACATCCAGTCCTCATCTGTCTTACTGGTTTTCTTTGGTGGTGCTTGTGGGTAATAGAAGTGGAAGATCTGGAGAAGCAGAGGTCTTCTCCAGGGACGTCTAGTCTCTTTGGGTGGAACACCACAGGATTACAGTTAGAGTTAGGGTCTACAAGAGAAGCCTTTTATAGCAGCATCCTTTTCAAAGAGAAATTGTTCTTTATTGCAGAAGACATCAGTCCTCAGTTGGGTTTTGTCTTCACCAGTCCCATTGCTCCCCACCATCAGGATGGGGATGTGAGGAGAGCAAGGCTGGGTGCATGTAACAAAGCAATGAAAATGGGTAACTGTAGCTTAAGGTGGCTTAGACCTGCTGAGCAACTAACTTCAGATTTATCCACCCTTCAGAGCAGAAAAGGCTTTAATCAGCCTGAACGTTTGAGGTCTGTATAACTGTGAATTGAAAAGCACTGACAATAGTCAGGGTGTGTGGGAAACGCATCCGCCTCACCTCCATCCGTTTCTGGTTAGTTTATCCATTCAGCCATCCATCCATCAAACCATTTCTAATCCATCCTCCCAGTGCTGCAGAGGAAGGTTTGACAGGCAGAAAGGGAAAGTGCCAGGTCATCACTTCTATTATTGTTGCAAATGAATTTTGTGCATGTATATTTAGATACATTTATATGATCTGCTGTTATTTACTAAAGAAAGACATTTAAATCCATAGAAGGTTTCACTGGGGCCAAGATCTTACCAAGCAGAAAAAGAAATACAGAATAGAGCAGCTTTTCAAACCCAGAGCCCCATTCACTGTCTGTCTCCTTCCACTCCCACCATACAGTCATTTTGGAGGCATTTCCATGCAGATGCCTCGTGGCATAGGCAAAGCTTCATCAGCATACGAGGGCCACAACTCAGAACATGCCTCCTTGCCCCTCTGCCTGGAGGAGACCATGATATGACATCTGAACTTTGTACCTTCTCTGATGAAGGCTGCCAGTTTTGCATCTCCCAGGCTGTTGCAGGTGCTACTGTAAGAAAGCTGTGGTGGTCTGGTGTCAGCCTTGGCTTCAATCTCAGGAATGAATGCATGGGTTCAGCCATGTTAGGTCAGTGAAGTGTTGCCTCCCCACTTCTTCTTCTCCTTCTGCTGGGACTGGGCAGGTTAAGCTGGGTCTGTTCTCTAGAACACATAGTTGGACTTGATGATCTTAAAGATCTCTTCCAACCAAAACAATGCTATGATTCTGTCTTCCTAAGGCCTCCTTCCACCTCTGATTGTGGCTTTCTGAGTCCTAAGCATAGTGGCTGTTTCCCCTCCTCACTGCTGATTTGGCCCTGACTTCCCTGTCTTCGTGAACCTGGCTCCACACACAGAGCATAGGCAGCCAATTAATGAAGCATCAGCCTTGCTGAGGGACAGTCCTTATTTGCTTTGGCTAAATTGCCTAGTTGTGCCTCAGTTTACCTGCTATGGGTGGTGGGTTATGGTCTTGTCCCTGCAAGTATCACATCTGATGAAGACTATACTCCATATCATAGTTGCCTTCAAGAGTTTGGTCCTTGCATGATGGAGAGGGACATTTTACAAAGCCATGTAGTGATAGGATGAGAGATAACATCTTTAAACTGGAAGAGGTTAGATTTTTTTTAGATGTAAGGAAGAAATTCTTCACTGTGAGGGTGGTAAAACACTGGCCAAGGTTGCCCAGGGAAGCTGTGGATCTGGAATTGCTGAAGACAGGTTGGATGGGACTTTGAGCAACCTGGTCTAGTGGAAGGTGTCCTTGCCTATGTCAGGGGGGTTGGAACCAGGTGATTCTTCCAACTCAAACCATTCTATGATTCTATGAAACATCAAGTTTTGCAGAGGAAGATGATGACCAAGGGGGTTTGTTACATGTCAGATGACACTTCAGCATCTGACATGAGCCAATAGTCACAACACCATGGGTGGCTTCATGGCCAGGCTGGAAAGCCAGGTCTGGGACAGGGCTGTGCAAACCCACAGGCAAACTGCTCACCAGCTGTTCAAGGCAGGAGGAAGCTGGCCATGGCCTCTCCCCCTCCAGCATCCTGCTGTTAAATATCGACAAGGGAAGACTGTTTTGAAGGGATGGCTAATTTTATGAGCAATCATTGAGGCACACAGGGATGCCACTATCTCATTCAATATCCTGTCTCTGAGAGCATCCCCTCCCATCTACTCCGGAGGAAGAAGTCAGCCCCTGTAATGGACACTTATCCAATAATACGCCAATGGGGGCAGTTTCTTGCTAACCTCAAGTGGTTAGTGTTTGGCGTGTGTCCTGAAACACAACACTGACATCCCTCATAAATATTTATCCCAGCTGCTGGGGCTGTGTAGCAGATGTTTGACTACCTACAGCCTTTGTGGGAGTTTTCAAAGCACTTGTTTCAAAGAGACACCATGTCCTGGGGTGCTCAGGGCAATGTGCAGCTCCTGAGTCAGCTCCATTCTGCTGCCACAAAAATCTCTGGGGAGGAAGCACACCCAGGAACATTCTGGGGTGCAGTCACTGTCATCTGGATTTGCATACTAACCAGAACTACAGCATGGTCCTTCAGTCACCATCACTAATTGTTTACACCGGGCTTAACACAGCTGGCTTCTGTGGGCCCAGGTGGCTTGTGGACATGGTTGGGGGGCTGGTGGAGACAAGGGTGGTTACCCTGGCAGGCACTACAGATGAGGCCGCCATGCTGATCTGCTGGTGAAGACAATCAAATGTCTTGCTTTAGTGCTCAACTTGTGTGTCGCCAGGGCTCAGGAAGCAACTTCCTACCAGAACTGGGAGGCAAAGGAGCAGGGCTGAGATCAGGGCTCCAGAGGTTTCATTTCTTCCTGTGTTTCAAGTTCTTTTTGACCTGGACAAGCTGGAGAGGTGGGCCCAGGTGAACCTCATGAGGTTCAACAAGAGCGAGTGCAGGGTCTGGCACCTGGGCTGGAACAATCCCCAGTATCTATCCAGGCTGGGGGAGGAGGTGATAGAGACCAGCCCTGCA